>JABANP010000222.1:0-81508 GCA_013115135.1 Perkinsus olseni | reverse complement strand
CCTTCCAGGGGTTGTTATGCTTTATGGCCACCTCCCGCGATGACATGACGGCTGTGGGGCTCCGGCTAGCTCGAACGCTCGCGGTTAGAGTTACTGAACGCGGCCTAATTGAAAAGACCGGAAGAAACGGTAATAACACAGGAAGGAGGCGCAAGGCGCTCGTGGTGTGGGATGGGGGATATGGATATTCCCTTTAGTTACGGGGGAGCAAGTCAAGGCGGTGCTGATGGAGGATCTTGGCTGGGTGGATGAAGGTTCGAGACCCGAGACCATCGTCCACGAGAGAGCCGCCCTCATTTCAGAGGATCTCCGATTGCGAAAGGCTGATGAGGAAGTCCTTCGCCTCATAAATGAAATCAACAAGCCGTTACTTATTCCGGAAGAAAGCGATTATGAAATCACAGCGTCTGTCAGGAGAGGTATCCGCTGACTTTAGCTTGGCCGTAGAAGGATTGATTCACAGGTCAGGACTGGACTCCCTCCTCGAGCTCAAGGACCGCTACTAAAGCCACAGACCGGCCGGGGTCTAAGTTGGATAGGTTGCCACCGCTCACTAAAAAGCCGAGAATTCAATCCCCATACAGAGAGGTAGATGTTGGAGCTTTCGATGGCCTCGTTGGTCTTCATGTTTGATTTGTTGCAGGTCGTAGAGCTTGTCCGCGATGCTTTCTGCGGCACCGATCGAGGCAAAGTCTCGGAGGCGAGCCAGAGCATGGTACTTGTGCAGCTGAAGGCCATCAAGCACCCCGATCCCTACATACGCCATATCGTTCGTGATTTGGCGTCATCGGTAAGCCCTGTTGCACGGAACTTTAAACGTCTTTGATGGCTCTATTGCACAGGTTCAGGCCAACCAGCGTAGCGGACCTCTGAATCTGCTGTTGGGGCACCTTAGGTTGGTGCACACTCTCACTGCTAAGCTCTCTCAAGTGGAGAAAGACTGTGCGGATGCGGCATGGAAGTGTTTTATTACGGTAATGATTCTTGCAACATTCAGTCGAACGGACAGTCCCATAGTGATTCAGATATGTGCCTCGCTGTGTGTCTCACAGTCGGTTCTAGTAGACTCGACCGTTGCAGAACAGGTGGGGGCAGAGAACGCTATCGAGGCCACAGCTCGCCCCTTTCAGTTTCATCTACGTGGCGGAGCAGCCATGCTGCTTCATTTCATACTCAGCAAGAAGCTAGCTTCACAACGCCTCACGGACCTCTACCTCACCGGCGTAGCGCAGGTGTTGCTCTCTGGTCTTCGTGGATTAGCCGCTAGTGATCTATCGGACACTAAAGTGGTGATACAAAGGATCGGTGTATGCTACGGTGCCATGGAGTTCCTTCTTGTCTGCGGCCTAACGCTGGACCCGGGTACGGTCGAGCTCGTCGAAGAAGTCCTTGCGCGCCTAGATGGGAACGATTCGGAACTTGCACAAGCGGCATTCGTCCTTCGTTATGAAGTCACGTGGAGGTCTCAAGTGCCGTTTGGGAAGAGAAAGCCTCCGGTCTCTGCGGTTCCTGCCCGGGCGGCGTTCACGAATCCGACTGAAATGCTGATTTGAAACTTTCCAATTACAAGGTTATCATTTAGTTGGCGGAGCGAAGCTACGGTTTATTTTTTCGTAGACGTATTTCCTCCACGCTTTTCTGATAAATGCCCGCCACGACAGGACACAAGTCTCTCGCATCCGAGCCTATTGCCGACGATGAAGTCTGGATGGAGGACGGTATGGCAGCAGAGAAGCTCTTCAACGGTACCACTGAGGGGCGTTGGTCGTCTTCTCAGCTTCTGGTCATTTCTCAGCCTCGACCACCGGCTACACGTACGATGATATCATTCTCATGCCCGGCCACGTCAAGACGAACGCCGATGAGGTGTCTGTAAAGACGAGGATTACGAAGAAGATCTCCTTGGCTGTGCCTATTGTGTCCTCCCCTATGGACACGGTCACTGAGCACCATATGGCCATCGCAGTGGCCCAGATGGGCGGCCTTGGTGTCATTCATAACAACAATGAGATCGCCGAGCAGGTAGGGTGGAGAACGACAGGTCGGTTGGTTCTACTCGAAGCTCCCTGGCAGGTCGCCGAGGTGAGAGCCGTGAAGCGTTTCAAGAACGGCTTCATTATGGACCCCATCACCTTGGGTCCCGAAGCTACCATTGCCGACGTTGACAAAATCAAGGCCACTCGTGGCTTCTCCACCGTACCCGTCACCGAGAGCGGTAAGTGCCTGCCATCACATCCTGAAGTATTCTAGTATATTCTGGACTCCGTAGGTTCTATGGGAAGCAAGCTACTCGGTCTGGTCACCAGCCGCGATATCGATTTCAGGAAGGACAGGAGTATCAAACTATCGGAGGTAATAACCTGACGATGCGACGTCGAAGAGTATCTTCTACTCTAGGTGATGACACCTGCAGAGAAGTTGGTCGTTGGCTGTGACCCCATCTCCCTTCCTGAGGCTCATCGCAGGATCAGGGAGTCGAAGAAGAACAAGCTCCCTATTGTGAACAAGAATGGGGTAGGTCGTAGCGCTCATATGAATGGTCGTGTGGCTTCTATGCACCTTGCAGGATCTTGTGGCCTTGATTTCCCGCCAAGATCTCAAGTCCTCTCGGAACTACCCCAACGCCACTTTGGATGCCAACAAGCAGTTGATGGTGGGCGCCGCCGTCAGTACTCGTCCTTGTGACGAGGCTCGCGCCCAGCAGCTCATCGAAGCCGGTGTTGATGTAATAAAAGCAGCACCACACAGCGCATACCTTGTCTATGATGCCTCCGCTCACGTTGCAGGTGATCGTGGTAGACTCGTCCCAGGGATGGTCCGACTATCAAGTCCACTTTATCAAGAGAATCAAGCATGACTTCCCCACTATGGAGATCGTTGCTGGCAACGTCGTCTCAGTCCGACAGGCTAAGGTCAGCACTTCCTACCCAGGGATCATCTGATGGCGATGTGTCGCTTCCAGGCCCTCCTCGATGCCGGCGCTGATGGCATCCGTATTGGTATGGGCAGCGGCTCCATTTGTACCACTCAAGAAGTGTGCGCTGTCGGCCGTGCTCAGGTGAGTGCCTTGCTTGTAACAGTCGCGGGACCGTTGCGTCGCAGGGCTCCGCTGTCTACCATGTGAGCAAGTTCGCGGCAGAGCGGTACAACGTCCCCTGCATTGCTGACGGCGGCATCCAGACTTCTGGTCATATCATGAAGGTAATACGGCAATCTGGGTTCCTCGAGTCAGCAACAGCGTTCTTGAGCAGGCACTCTCCCTCGGCGCATCTGCCGCCATGGTTGGTTCGCTCTTCGCTGGTACTGAGGAGACCCCGGGTGAATTCTTCTGGCATGACGGTGTCAGAATGAAGACATACAGGGGCATGGGTGAGCTCCCGCTTCTCGGTCTGAGGGGTGCCCGGCGACATATCAACAAGCTGCATCGTTGGACTGTGACTCTGATCTTCGTTTGAATTGTAGGCTCTCTGGAAGCCATGCAGAATCGCTCTGGTGAACGTTACTTCGCTGAGGCTGCCAACATCAAGGTCGCGCAGGGAGTGAGTGGAGCTGTTGTTGACAAGGGAAGTGTCACCAGTCTCATCCCGTATATCATGGAGGTAGGCAGCACCTTTTTTCTTATCTGATTCCGGTTGGATTATCCTTCTTATTCTTCAGGGCGTGAAGCAAGGCATGGCTTACGTGGGAGCTCAGAGTGTTTCCGAGCTCCATGCCGCTAATGTGAGCGGAGAGCTCAGATTCGAGGCCCAAACTGGAAGTGCTATCAAGGAAGGTGGCGTTCATTCTATGCTTAAGTACGGACCATGCGCCATCACGGCTAGCCGGATCTACAAGTTCTTCAGGTTCTCTAACAACTCCAGTAATCGCTCCGGCGGGTTCGCTTGCTCGGCTGTTGCGTGAACGTAAATACTATTGGCATCGCCAACACGTTTCACCTCCATAAACGGTCTCTCGTTGCGTTTCAATTTTCTTGACGGAAGAGGGGGCACAGACAGATGACTACCGCCGAGTGGAAGGTGTATGGGTGGGTGCGAGATGATTCAGCATGAGCATCACACAGCTGTACCTTTGGATCGCGTCATGGACGGCGTTCTTCGATTGAGACCATCCTCGCAGAGAGCCGTCGGGGCTCTGCGGAGTGCCTATGAGCCCCACAGTATGGCGGGAAGCGCCTCTGATAGAAAGCAAGTTGGAATGTTTGAGGCTTTATGTCCACTGCCATGCGTTCCCTGAAGGCTCGTCAAGTGAGTCGATGAGCAGGGCAACCTCAATCGATCTCCCCCGCCGCGCGTCAGGTCGCGCACGCCCCAATGCACGCAAGCACGGAGCGGGCGCGACCGCCCAGTGAGAGATTGCATCGCTCGATTCCGCAAAAGTTAAAGTTTGTTGCGTTCTTCGGCCACATTCTGAAGGTTCAAGTTTTTAGCATTTCAGAGCAGACCAGCTCAACATAACCAAGCCTCCTCAGACCCTACGGTCGGGAGAGCTAGCAAGACCTCGCTGATGTACTGGTCGAGGGGTGATCACCAGCATCGACTGGTGAGGACCTCCTGTGTCCACTCACTGGCTCCTGGCAGGCCTTGCCCAGGCTGTAATTACGGGCTATTTCAATCCGGCGTGACTCATCGTGTGTCCGCCAGCTCACTGCGTGCCGTAATGTGAAAAAAACTTTTTACACTTCTCGATTTGTGCGTGTCATCCTTGCGCAGGGGCCATGCTAATCTTCTCTGTATCGTTCCAATTTTATCGGATACCCCCGAAGGGGTCCGACTATATAAGCACACAACACTCCCTTCCCATGCAAAGTACAGCTCGTTGCGGAAAGTATGGTAGAATCACACAATTGGTCTGTCTCCTTCCAGCTGGCCGATTCCTCACAACGCGGCTTGAGGAATCCACCACCCGATACTACTTATCATGGCAGGATACTCATTCTCTCAGCCTCAGTGAACGCCTCGTTAGTGAGCTAGATGGGACGGGAAATTCATCACCTCCCGTTATCCATGCCGATTACAAGAGTAGGGGGAAAATGCCCGCGACACAGTGGACACTTTTTATGGATATTTTTATTATATTCATTTATATTATTTTATTATGTAGTATTCTTTATATTATTATTTCTATGAATGCATCGTGAACTACCCCGTTACATCTGACCAACACAAGCCAAATTAAATCGGAGGAAGTTAAAGCAGAGTGTCCTTAAGTAGTGCAGATCTGTGTGGACCAATTCCTAATCTTCCTGGGTTACTGCGAATCGTCGCTGGTCATAGCATAGCCCAAACGTAAATGGCCAGGGGAGGCATCTCTTTTCTCGTAGTTCGCATACATGACGCTTCCAGGGGCATTCGAGTATTGTATCTAGCGGGTCAAAGGGAAATGGCTACAATGAACAGCAACCAAAAAGTTGCTACTTGTGCGTTATGCTCCAACTCCACAGGCGACTTTCCCGAGGCCAGTCAGCCATCCCCACCAGCCCTTTGAAGTATCCGGACGAGTTCGCGCACTCACACGGTACCTGCAGTCCAGAGTCCGACAGAATGACAAGGGCCATGCGAGGCCTACTCGGCGTCGACGCTGTCAAGGGGCTTAGCTCGCGCTGTGAGGCGTCCTTCCAGCTCCCCACCAGAAGCAAGTCGAGCACCTCCCTCCAGGCCCTAACAAGATAGGGGTCATCACGCAAGACACTGATAGTGAAAGGCTTACGAACGGTTTCTTCGAATCGTAGCCACCATCGATGAGGGAACGGCTGTAGGAAGTGTACCAGTCGGGATTAACTGAAAAAAAACAATAACAACAGGCTTAGCGGTAGTACGAGTTTACATTTCTCAGCACCAGCCTTGGATAGGAAGCCATAAGGATTGGTGATGGGAGCCTGGATGCCCGCTTCGGCCTGAGCAAAAGCAGACATTCGATGCCCGGTCCGATCGGTCCGCTTCCTAACCCTATCATTATCTCTCGCCCACTGAGCCTGCAGTTGATGTTTTAGCTCGCCATTATTGGTACTACCGGCGATGTCGTATCTACCGTTACAAAGACGTAACTCGATATTGCCTTTCCACTCATCGCTGGTGCACTACCTCGCGGCTCTCCCGTTCCCGCCGTTCCACAACTTCGACAGCTTCCCAAAGTAGCCGTCATTGCTGGACCAGCCCGCCGACCCGCTCAACTGAGTCATAATCATGGCGATGAACGCGATAAAACAATACGAGCGGGCTTACTGTCCCATCCGGGATAGCGTTCGAGTACTGTAGAGCAAGTTGCTGATCACTATTCAAAGCACCCTCGATGGTACCGAGACCTGGGTAGCAGCGAGAAGGTAGGCAACGGCTCCAGAGGAGGCCATCTCTTACCTTTGCCAGGCAAATCGTAGATGTAATTAGCTGCCCATTCATCCTTATCATTACCTGATGAACCACCGCCAAATGCCGGACTGTACAACCGAGGGAGAGGGCACAACTTTACAACCATGCTACTACTCAGATAAATCGCGATCGACTCAGATGGGCTCATGGACCATGAGTCATGGTGTGAAATAATCAACCTCCCCGCCAATAAAGTATCAGGCGTGGAAAGGACAGGACTCTGTTGCCATTGCGTAAGGAGGACACAGCAGGGACTCACCAGTGAGCGTTAAGTCCCCAAGCTGGTTATGACTGTAACGATGCTGCCATGTCTGTTCACGGTCTGTGTTAACCAAAGGATCGTTGAGGAAATCTCGAAGCTCTCCAGACACTTCCCCGCCGACGGAGGAGCTGACCACAAGTGCAATGAGAAAGACGAATAGACGAGCGACTTGAAACTACCTGGTCACCAATTCCGGACGAGACCAATCGGAGTTGTCATTAGAACCGAACAACCATAATGGAGCGACACTTGTCACCTGAAAATATATACTAAATACAGCCATCGAGACATAACTGCTTTTGGATTTCGAGGTGAATGAAGACGACCAAGTGGATTGCAAGCTAGTGGAGGAGATACTGTCCGATGCTAATGCAATACTGATGCCGAGAGTAGCCACCCAGAGATGCCTTACCAACAGTCCACATCCATAAATGAGACCCGCCAGGAGACCCAGGGACCTGAGGCGTCTGTGCTTCTCCGACTTACTCCCAGGATGGCCACGATGGACAGCAGCAGCAGACCTCACCATTCACCAATAGATGACTGAAATTATGAACATCACCCGCGTCCACCAACACAACAGCTTCCCATAGTGAATCCACAGTGAAACTAACGTATAATGATACAGGGTACCGCTCCCTCCAGGGCTACCACTCGAACGTCAGGGAAGGCCCCGCATCCTGAGCCGATCGCCCAATCAACTCGAGGATGGACTTGCCGCCCTCGCCTCCGCCGGAATTGAATCGGACACCTCCGTCTGGGCTGTTGACTTCGATACTGCCTAATATACTGCTAATGGCATCTTTGAAACCACCCTTCTTTAAAGAGTCCCCTCGGAGACGGATGCCAGTGGGCTTGGGAGTGTTCTGACGATCCTTCGATCGTTGCGCCATCTCTCCTATCCACGCCAGCGCCTGCCGTTGCTCATCGTTGGCGGCTTGTGCTGCCAGTCTGAGCTGATTCACTTCGCCTTGGAGCATGTCCAATCCCGTCTGCAGAAGTTTCCGTGCCGATTTCACCAGAACCTCGGCCTCTCTTCAGCTCCGATCCGCCCCCGAGTCTCAGCAGCGACCGTATCGAAGATTCCCATAGCCTCTCGCCGGCATGCCCGATCCGAGCTGGCCGCAGCGTCACGCGCCACACAATTAACGTAAGCATCGAGTGCCTTAGAGTGGGCTGCGAGTAACCGGTCATCGAGAGCGGCTAGAGAGTGCTCGGCCTGGGATGGTAATGGTCAAGGGGCGCTACCAACGCCTGCACCTACCGACGACTCCCTGTCGCTGCTGCTACTGCCACCCAGCCAGAGGAACAAAGATTGAGTCGTATTGACCTATTGTAAATCACATGATGCAATGACGCCCGATGATGATGGTGACACTACCGTCAACACTAGAGTGTAGAGGGCTACTCCAAATAGAAGTATCAGACTCCTCAGTCGGGAACGCATCGCCACCGGAAAACTGCCTCCGAGTAACCAGATTAAGTCGACACTAGCGCAACAGTTACAACTGGTTACTTTCTAAGATGATATCGCCTTCGCCACAGTACTGACCCACAGAGCATCCACAACAATAACGCCTCCATCTCAACTAATGTGACCTCGGCCGTCGTCTTCTCTGTCCTGTCTTCTTCGAAGGACGAAGCTAGTATTGATAATGTCGCTACTACCAGCAACATCATTCTCACGCTAGTAGTAATGGTCGCAGCATGGCTGGCTTACAAAGGGCATTCAACGATCGGCAGGAGCAAAACAGTGATGATAATTAATCGAAAGCACAAGCATGGTGATAACAATAGCGACGTAGCTGATCATCGGGCATTCCGGAAGGGGAAATCGAATCATCATCACATTCGTGGTGGTAATGGAGCTGTTAGCCGTAGTTGAAACCCATAGAAGAGAAAGACGATGACGAACAGGCGACGAGGCCAAAGAACATCTCGCGAGAAAGGGCAGAAATTACAAAGGAACTCACGACCCAGGCTCGCCACAAAGTGATAGCAGCAGCAAGAGCGCAAGCCGAGGATGGTCGGAATGGCACCGGCAGAGGAGGGAGTTAACAGCAGTAAAAGCTGGTTACGCTGATTATACGACGACGATGCTGAATATGACGATAGATTCGAGAGGGGGGCTGATGACGCAATGTAGCGAGCTGCTAGTAGGATACGCTTGGCAATGGTACTGTTCCTAAACTGATAGATTCAAAAACATAAGAGAATGATGTAGTGGAAGAGGCTGGCTGATCTGACCAATAAGGGCGAAGAGCTCAGCCTCGAGGACATCATCAATATTAAAGTCAACCCCCCAAGCGATATCACCATCCGCTAGCATCTCGGCGATGAGCCCAGGCGCCAACACCACGATCATTATTACGACCATTATTCCCTGACCACTTGGCCCTATTGTAGTCATAGTAGTCATTCCTGTTGTGCCGTTGAGGTGGGGCTCCTTGTTGCGGCTCTTGAATCTTGAACTCAATCTCCTTCACGCATTGAGCAAATAGCCAACTCCTGTTCTCGGGACCAGAACGGGCATGCAGAGGATGGTGCTGCTGGTCGCCGCCACGACGGTTATGCATTCGACGGTTATGCCTGGCATCCGCTCCTGGCACAGGATCGCCAGTACCGAAATCGGGAAGTCCCTGAGCATGGAGGACGGCTCAGCATAGCAGCAGCACAGAGGCTTTATCTTACCTTCAACGCAGCCAAGACGTCCTTGCCCTGTTCATGGCCCACCTTCTCGAGGAATAGATCTATCACCATCTGTCGCTGATCTGGTCTCCTTATTTTACGAGAGTTGCTGAGCATTTCCCGAGCCTCCCGGTCGATGTGGTGTTTTTCATAAAGTTCACTAAGCTGCGACACCGCCCTTCCAGGAGGAACCATCTCACCCAATCCGTTCGGCACTTCAGCAGCATACGTCGCCGGGGCCACTGGAGGCGGTGGTGCTGGCGGTTCCAATGCTTGAAATTTTCGCCGCTCCTCGTCGAGGGCGTTCTTCAGTTCTTCAATCTCGCCGAGCAACTGATTATTACGTGTGTTGCTCATGTCGAGTTGATGCTGCAAAAATAGAGCCTTCTTGGTCATTTCAGACAACAGAGCGATAAGCTGCTCAATGCTGTTCTCCTTCACGATACGGCTTAGTAACTTGTCAACGGCTGAAAAAGGCAACAGTACAGTAGTCAGTAACAGCAGCAGCTGCTGCTTACCCCAGCCGAGTGGATCCGAGCCTGGCGAGTCTCCTGCATTCACTTCAGCAGCCACTTTAGGTTTATCCTCGTTAACATTGGTTACTGCAGAGACGCTTGCTTCATTATTATCAATTTTGTCAGGACTTTCAGAAGTCTCAGAATTGGAAGGCTCCTCGACGATAGCCGTCTCGGTCCTGATGGCCGCTGTCACCGAGTCGGTGCCGGCGATGCTGTTGTCGCTTCTTGCACTCGTGTTACTGCTGCTGCTGCTGCTGCTGTTGTTGTTGCTTTTGTCTTGCTCCATTGACTTGTCAATTATACTCCAATTTTACGTTGTTTTTACTAGTAGTAAGTTGCGCTACAAAGACGCTTGCTTTGCTGTTGAGAGATGTCAACAAATGATAACTCAACTGACAACAAAAGACGTGATCGCGGCGAAGCAGAGCCCCAACCCCCAGCGGCGACGGCTCTTGGTCACGAGGAGACCAGAACTATACACTTCGCGCGCCCGATAAATGCGCAGAATATCGATCACACGGGCGCGCGCTTTTGCCGTTCCAGGGCCGTAGCCTCGATTTTTGCGGAGACAGGCGGCACCGCCATTAACTCAGCTCCTTTGACAGAGAATGGTGAAACGTTTGTAAAAGAATGATGACAAAATCGTGCTGTATTATGCCAGGTGGTATACAGGAATTGTGACGTTGTGTGACGGCAAGGAGGCCTTTAGTCATCTCCTGCCGCCACACTGGGCTAACCATTGGTAGGAGGAGGTGGGCCGGCGCTGGAAAAGGAGCACATCAAAAGACTGGGAACCTCCGGATGGCCTTACTTCGAGGGTGGTTGAATTCTGCCTGACCTAGTGTACGAGTCGTCATAGCTTCTGCTGTGAGTCGGAGGGTGGGAGTCATCCACTGCACTCCTGAGAATAGACGCACTGCCAGTAGCGGTAAGGACGGCAATTCCAACTCACCGGCTGGATGCTCGCTGCTGTCGTCCATAAAGTTCGCTGTAGCTCATCAACGGTGGACCATCGTCATCATCATCAACCCCGCTGTCACTAACAACCACAGGGATGCCGTAGGAGGCAAAGGGCAGCAGCATCGTCTCACCGTTGCGGCGTCGGTTGTACGATGCTGGTGCCATCGGGCCTGTAGAGAGCTGAGTAGCTGAGCAGCGGCGGCTCTCCACTCGAGGTTATGGCTGATTCGGGGACGGGCCTGAAGCAATGCTGTCAGCAGCAACCTCAAAATTGGGCATGTTCTTCTTACCGACGACTGGCCTGGACGTTGCTGGTCCCATCCGCGTTGTAGAGGGCCGAATAGCTGAGCATTGGAGGCTCATCATCACTATCAATACCACTAGACCTGATCATCATCATTATACTGCCGTGTGACGTTTGCGAGGTGCTCATACCCGACGCCGCCGTCTTCGGCCTCCGACGACCTGCCCTCAGGACCTCCGTACATCTCCCGATAGCTCATCATTGGTACATCGTCATCGTCATCACTACAAAATCACCCTAGCCGAAGCCCGAGAGTGACCACCATCATCCAGACTCACCTCTGGTCCGCGGGGCTGTTCCCGCTATCTACCGGTGCCTCCCCACTTCTCTCCTCCCTGAAGTCAGTGAAGCTGATCAACCTCAAATGCATTCTATCACTCACGAAGACGTCGCTCCCTCCGAGCTCAGTGGTGTGCCCTCAGAGCCTCGGGACCCAGCCTCGGCCGACCTGACACGAAGCCATGACCAATCGCAGCGGAGGACCCAGACCTCACCGCCTTGACACTTCTTCCGCCTCCATCTCCCTCCAGCGACTAGCGTTATCGAGTAGCGCCTTCTCGACAGCCTTCGACCACTCAGAGGCGGTACTAGCAAACTCAGTTCCGCCGTCTAGATCAACCAGCGACTGCATCGCTCGGACCAACGCCACCGGGCCTGACGACCAAGGAGCCATTGAAAGGACTCAGAGCCACCATCCGCTTCACATTGTTCAATAAAGGAGATCTGCTCAGCCGGCGCCGGTCCACCTCCGTCTGACCCCGGAAGGCTACTCGTCAGCGGTGTCCCCAGTCCTGCTCTCATCGTAGCTAGTTCACGAGCCTCCGCCGCGAACTCCGAGGCTGAGGGGAGATGAGTATAGGAGGGGCACGCCGGCTAGCTGTATTGCTACACAGTCTCACTGCCCACTTGTAGTGCAAATCCCAAGTGAGCCAAACGTGACCACAATCGGCCATGCATATGCTGAGCTCTCGAATTAGCCGCGAGTCCTCTGGGAACTGGGATACGCTAAGCGCAGTCCCAGCCTCGACCCGACCCTAGGATGATCAGTAACAGATCTCGCAGTGAGGGGAAGGGCACACCTTGATCTGATCTAGGAGACTCTGTGTGGCTCCTAAATCTGTGCTCAATATCAAGGCCACGATCTGGCTGCGGAAACGCTTCAGCTCGGACCTACCACAACACCACTGACCGAGGGCAGCCCTTCCGACCCTTGTCACGTTTTGGCACTGGGAACGTTGGATCGTCATGAATCCTTGAAGCAGCCACCCGCCTCCTACCTGGACAGGCCCCGAGAGATATCCCAATCCTCGCTTTCCTTGAGCATATCAAACATAGTGGCCGCATGGTAGTTCTCCATAACAGACCGATCGTTGTACCTGATGCCCATCGTAGGGCGGTCACAGAAGAGGTCACCACTTACCGGAGTGCCAACGGATGCCGAGTCTCGACCAAGAACTTGTTAGTTCGGCCGAAGTGACCAACATCGTGGCACATGCAGGCAATGACCAGAGACGCCCAGTCTAGATCGGACAGGGCCGAGCGTATCCCCGAGGGAGTTGATGATGGCAGCACTGAGAAAGAGGCCATGAAGGACTCGGCCTATCAGCAGCGGGATCTCACCAGTGATGGGTCACTTGTGCAGCATGAACAGCGTTGTGGTACGGTACCGAGATGAGATACCGACTGCACACCTCAGCGAGGAACCTCTCATAGACCGGACACTGGGGACCGTCCGGAGCTTCCGAACCTGATCGGCAGAAGTATCCTGACATAAACGTCCCACGTTTTTATTTATCCATGCTCGCTCGAATTTTCGCGCACTCTATTCTGACACCTCTAGCTAATGTTGTAATCTCTCTCACCAATGTTGAGTATCCGGTTCGCCTGGTCATCCGGGAAGCAAGCTCGAGCGACAGCTCTGTACAGGGCCAGGACGCAGTCGGGGTTACACCGGCTCTCCTCCTGACAGAAGATACTCCACCAGATCCCAGGATGTCCTCCTCACCTGGTGAGAGCCCCAGAGCTCTTCAACATCAAGCGTGAAATCACGACCAACCCTCCGCAAGAGAGGTTCATAATCATCGACAAAGCAGGCTGTCGGTGGTACTCCGGCCGAGTCCTCACCACCAGGCTGCACAGCCGCCGCCGAGGGAGTGCTTCCACGCGCGCCGTATCTGTATGAACCGCATCATTATGAAGACTCTCTCGGTGATGCTACTGCAATCGGGCAGCGCGTTAATGCTCAGCGCGTGAAGATTCTGGCTGGAGGAGGTATGTACTCCACTAATTCGAATAGCCCACGCTGAGCCAGCGGGATGACCATCAAGGTCTACGCAAATCAAGAACAAGGTTCAACGCCCATCCTCTTGGCCGCTGGATGGTGGGCCCTCGGCCCTACCGTGATGCTGCAGCTGCAGCTGTTGCTCTCGATCCTGGCGCAACACTTGACATGGGGGTGTATAGTGCCGAGCAATACAGGAGGGATGCTGCAGGGCCGTGGCCTCCCCGACTGCCCGAATCTCCCCGACTTAGGGGTCTCCCCAGACGCCATCTGAAAACGGGTCCTCCACCAAGGCGAGAGACGACGTGCTGTATCATACCCTCTGCTGCTCATGGGAGGACATGCCCTCCATGAGAACCTCCTTCTGGAAGTCCAATACGAATAGGGACTTCTCCGACTTCCGCACCTATCGGTTCTAGTGACAATGGGCTGTACTTAAAGAGGGGCAGGTACCAAGGACAGCGCATGGTCTAGATCGCTGGCTAGCTGGCCATTGTGGACATTCAGCCCACTCAGGCCGCTCGACCTCGCCCGAAAATATCAACTTTTCCATCAGCAGCAGCCTCTGAAAAGACAGCTCTGAGCTGCGCACTGCCTCCTGTCCGATAATCCCACCTTGTGCGTCAACTGCATCTGTGTGACCCTGGTGGCCTTATCATTAGAACTATCGAAGGCTACTATGGTACGTTCGAGTACCTGCAGCAGCAACAACGGCCTCGGGCCTTCACACGCGGCTGCTGTGAAAACCCACATCGATCCGCCGTTGAGAGACTTCCAGACGAAGGAAGTTGGTCCTTTGGAAGAGCTCAAGTCGATACTTTCCCGTCAGGCAGAGAATTGAGCTCAGAATGAGCACCAACGTCAATGATCTGGAAAGGCCCATGCTGCTGTGTTGATGGCAGGGAGTACTACAGGGCGAACCACCGGTCTGTCGATGATGATTCTATCACATCCGAGTTGGTGCCATAGGAAGGGACGCCGAAGCCGATAGAGATACCAGCGTAAAGGCAATTGATGGCTACCGCAACCGGGAAGAGGCGACGAATCCTCAGGGGGGTGTAGACCGAAAAGTACATACTGAGAAATACATGGCGGTGGTTCACGAGCTGAGTTGAATCGCCTTACATGGTGATAAGGTCCAAGAAAACTGATATGTCGGCCACGCCAAGATTGGCGCCCGGGAATGCTACACTATAATCTGTACCTGATCGGTTACGCAGGGTGACGAACTTGAACAGGGCGAGGCACGTCGCACCTGTAATGGTGGCGACTCGATAAGGCGTACCAAATATGGTAGCAGCGGTCATGGTGAAGCCTGTCCAGACCTGGATGTATAACTCTAAATAACGACTCGGAGGCAAAGAAAAGGGGAACGTGAAGAGAACGAATAGACCTGAGAAAGGGGATGGGAATATCCTCAATCTGACTGAGAGGAAGAGCTCACCAAGGGAGGCAATTACTAACCAGCATGAATTAAATAGTATATTGGCAGAGGTGTCCCATTTAGAGACCCATATTGAGGGGTAGAGCAGGCACACCAAGGCAAACCTAGAACAATACAGCTGTTGAACGCCGCTCGGACTGGCGTAATGGGCCACTACGCTATAAAGGCCACTGCCGGCACCCATAGGCTTCGCCGCAGCTTGGGCTCCAAGGATAGAAGATATGCTCTCTCGAATCGCGGTACGGAGAATACCATTGTCCGCCTGAACGCATCGGGTATGCTTTAGCGACCAGTGGGCCGTCGATTCAATCATCCACGCGAGGCGACGAGACATGTAGTCGACAAACTTGAACGGCTTTCCGCCCTTTACACCAGGATAGCGGGTCACACCAGCAGTAGCCGCGGTCGGTCCTCGATCGCGCCGTTGCGATCAGCAATGATCAGCAGTTACCCTCATTTACTACTTATGTAATTTCACCCTTTCCCACTGCATCAGCTTCTCTCGCCGCTCGTCGATCTCCCCAATCGGCTTCAGTACGTCTTCCGGTACCGGTTCGGGTATGGCCGGCAATGTGCGGGATGAGATGTTGGTGGATTCCGCGCCGCCAGGAGCATTAGTAAGATCAGGAATGAGAAGAAATGGAGGCTCAACCTCCGAGGCTGCACTCGAACCGGCGCCCACGTGGACCTACCCACCAGATAATGATTGCCTC
Organism: Perkinsus olseni; assembly: GCA_013115135.1. NCBI lineage: Eukaryota > Perkinsozoa > Perkinsida > Perkinsidae > Perkinsus > Perkinsus olseni. The sequence goes on along the minus strand of JABANP010000222.1, from coordinate 65,973 downwards.
GTCGACTCAAATGCGCTCACCTGTGACCGCAGGCCTTCCGACGATGCACTCTCGGCTGATAAGGAACGACGCCCGGCATCAGTACCTGGATGATTGCTATGGGTTTCATGCCGTGAACTGCGCAGATCCGCAAGTATGATTTCCCACAGTTCAGTTTTATTGCATCAACAGTAGGACCCTGGACGATACCAAATACCGATAGAAATCTATCGTCAACCAATTCCACTGTGTAGCCTCATTAAGTCCATAGAGCTGTGGAGATTCATCCGCAGCACTCAGATGCCGAGGTTGGTGGAAACTGCTCCAACGGCTTTTTACGAACCACGGAGCAGCATCTAGCTCTCGCCCATTAGCCCTCATAGGGGTGCTCCAATTCTACCGACTGTCATACAACACGGTCGATCGGCGAATCAGGGTGAATGCTGATCCAATTGCCAATGAGAACGTCTTAGTCAGAATTCTCTTGTAATGCAGGAGCGTGTCGAGCTTTTTGGCGATAGAAATCTATCCCCCACGAAGTTCCAACCGTGTAAGGAATTACTGAGCCAACTTGCCCTATTCAACTGACGAGCTCACTCGACTATTTAACAGTCTGCCAACGCTTCAACAGCGGGCGCGAACGCGCTGTATTGCAGCTTGTTGTTCGGTCGGCCAATAACGCAACCGCCCTCGTGGATCGATTCGTGGATGGGCAACGTAACCCTGCACTCTGCCTTCTTGGACAGCAAATACCCTAGAGCCTTCGCGTTTCAGTGCGGTTGGAAAATGCTAAAATAAATTCCGTTGGGATAGCGCCGTATAATGGTGAAACCACCGATAGCAATCGGTGGCACGTTCGTGGATGCTCCTTCAGAGGGCCCCGGACTTCTATTGTGTCATGGTTGTTCAAAATTCGGAAACGAAGCCGTCGGCAAGAGCATGAATTTCACAGTATAAATTCACCTAGTTTGGGCCTATCATCGAGGAGCTGATACACTAGTTTTGATATCTTCGAGGTTGAGCCGCTCAACGTGGGCGCGAAGAAGACCTTGCGATTCATTACGAACCTTCTTCCCTCACTACCAGCACTCCTCCGCCGCCTGTGCAATGGCTCCGACCTCATACCAGGTGATGTAGATGGCATTGTGATAACTGTGAAGTCAATACCGAATCTTCCCATGTGGATACTCAACACAACTCAAGCCCATAGATGAAGGGAGACGCTTCGTGGAGCCTGGGGCGTGTGTCACCATTGGTTACGTCACTTCATGATTGTAAGTCGCACCGTTCGGCCGACCCATGAACCTTTCACGGGCCCCATCATAGTGGGTATTTGCCAGAGTATCCCTGTCGCGCCATTCTTCATATCTTGTTCTCTGGCGCGGTAGGCACCTGATGAGCCGATGGACTCGTTAGTTCTCGGAGTTGCTTCTCAAACGCGTTTGCGTGCACTGTTGCACGCAGACACAAGTTAGGGAAAGGCAAGCATCTTGCGTTGAACTTGAACTGATTGCGCGCAGAAACAACCATGACCATGCTGATAATGAGTTTACGGCGTCCGGTGGAACTTATCATACAGGATCCTCTGGTCGATAGCTGCACCGTAGTGATGTAAACAATTCCCATGCTATCCGTCACTGTTCTTCCCTCCTCTGTGCCGACGCTGTCATCCCTCCACTATAGGCTACTGTAACGAGTGTTAGCGACCCATGCTGGTTATGTTGACAGTTGCGATCTCGAGTACGGCATTGGTGTCTCGACTGGCTTGCTGCTGGATAGAAGGTTAACGGATATTCCCAACCCGCCCGAAACCAGATGAAGACCTGGCTGTATACAGCTCATCTGGGAGGAGTCAAGTCTCACTTTGACTTGGCGCTCCGACCATCGTTTGGGAGCCTCGGCCGTCTAGAAACTGGATCATGCCGCGGTCGCAAAAGTATAATGACTTCGGGGGCGGCATTTCCCTCCATCGCGCGCATTTTTCTCATGGTGAACATGCGAGACCATTCTAATTCCTTCACTGTTCTCTCTCTGTAAACTTGTGTTATCAGTGTCAATATACTGGTCACCTCGCCCTCGTCAATACATCGGCGCATGATACTCTCCACAACAGTGTCAGTGGTTTGCGTGGGTCTGATGCCTGCCGGGCGCCGAGAAACTACGCCAGGTGGGGAGAGAACGACTGCCAAAAAGAGGAGGACACTACAACAGCAACGGGAGGGCATGGAAGAGCTGATAGGTAGTACTTTCCGGAGCTGAGTTTCGAAGGCCCCTCAGCGATTCACAGTAGCGCAGAGCTTTCACGTCTCCCGAATGATCTCCGTGGTGATCGGAACTATTACCACTGCTGGCAGGCCGTAAGGTAGCCATGAGAGTGGGCAGCAGAGTCCATAATGGATCCATCCGAGGGGTAGTGCTTTATGAAAGGGAGCATCTACTTGATGTTATCTGGGACGTAAGAAGCATGGCGAGGCGTTGTGAGGGCAGTGGCTCTTATCAGGATGGTGATGTGGAGCTGATGCCGCACCACACAGCTCGGGGCTGCCTTCTCTCCGAAGCCTCGTCAGAAGTTAGCCCCGCCCAGGATACAGAGGGGCAGGCTACTACTACGGGGAAGAGCACTCGAGCCACTTCAACGGGAGTTAAGAAGGGACGGTTGAAGGGCAGGCAGCCCCGGGACAGGACCAAGCAGAGCGAACCATCACCGAAGCTTCCCAGCCCGAGATCAATAGATGGTAGCCTTAGTGCGAGAGCGTTCCCTTGGGAATGGCCGCTTGTCAGAAGCAGCTCCATCCAGCCTTCAGCCGAGTACTTCGAACAAGTCAGCGGGGACTTCAGGCAGAGTGGTGATCGTGAAGACTCATCACAAGAGTCGAAAGACAGCAGCCTCGGAATGCCTCCTGCCTGAACTATTCATCGCTCGCGACCCCAGGCAACTCACCTGTGAACCTTCACGTGAGCTTCACCACTTTCGTCGCATCCGAACCACAAGCTTCCACAGGCGTCTCGGAGGGCCCACGCTCCTGGCTGTCCGAGGATGAAGACACAACGCTCGCACTAAGACGCGTGTCTCGAGCTCGTTCGCTGGACCAGGCAGACTTGTGGCCCTCGGTTCTCAGAGCACTGCTGAGGTTCACCCTCGGCACCCACGAGATGGCATTTGCTGACTATTCGTGTATCTTACAGCTGCAGCAGAGAATGAGCACCTCCCTCGAGGAGGGGCCTCATATCTCGGCAGAATTACTAACATCAGTACAGTATCTATGTGCACTTGCGATCGAGGTGGCGGAATTGACAAGTGCCTCCGTAAAGTTTTCTATACGTCACGAATTGGGCTACGGCGACTACCTCCTCAATAAAGTGGTGAGGACGGGAGAGGAGGGCCACGCCTTGCATGCGGCTTCCTTATGGTTCGATGGCCCAGAAGGATGTAAGGGGCCTCGGCAGCTGCGTAGGGGAGGCGTCCTTGGCAGTCACAACGCAGGAGGCTTGCCGAGCATTCGAGCGAAGGCTGGTGCTCGGCAATGAAGACCACCATCATGATGATGATGAAATAGTGTCGCCCACAAGCAGGCCTAACCCTGAGCTGATCATGGGGAGAGTGGTAACCAACGAAGCAGTTTATCGACCTCAAAGGAGGACGGTTATTGTAGTTGGACGGGCTGCCGGCAGATGGGGCCTTCAAGCCACTGTCCAAGCCTGTCAATGATCTTACTTTCGTCGAAGTGCCCCACGACCCACTGGACTACACTCTAGTGGTGGACTCGTGTCAAGACGCTGCACTGAGACGGTAGGAGATGCTGGGGGTGTTTATAGTGAGAGTCGGTGGAATTCAGGTATGTCCGTCGTAGCCACGATTTTATGCCGTCAAGTGAGGAGAAGACCATCAAGCATTCTCTACGGGATTTGCAGAGCTTTGTGAAGCGGAAGACAGCCCCGCGGCGATACACAGAGGCGCCAGGAGCAGCAGCCGACCCAGAGACCTATCTTAGAGACCTGGCCCTTACCAATGGAGGGATTGTGAACATCAGCAGCGTCACGGCAGGTAAGGTCGGGGGTCCCAGAGGAGATCGAATCTCGAGGATCAGTTTCGCAAGTCAACCCTATGCGTTCAAAGATATTTGTCCGCTATCGGTAGCCTCCAGTCGAGCGTATCATTTGCTGTTGTAGGGTGTACGTCGAGGCCTCAGGCAGTCCTGTTCAAGGCTCTGTGTGATGCTAACGGGGTAGCTTGCCGTCTAGTAAGGATACTCCCAAGTGAACCTGTGGTACATAGTCCGGTGGCTAGGTACGACAAAAGACTGGCGAGTACTATAACAGTGTTCTTATCCGGGATCGTTCAATTGGCGACAATGAGCTTTCTGATACCGGGGAGCTCGAAGATGATGCGTCACAGGATGTAAGATATGCCTCCTTGCCGGGGACTTCGCAAAGAATTCCGTAGCAGGGACACCCGCTGATGGCCTTCACTGATGATGACGAGGATGATGAAGACGACTCTGATTTCGAAGCGCCAAGTGTCGCGTCAGGCGAGAGCGGTGGTGATGATGGGAGTGCCACACATAAAGTCCTAGAGACTGTGTATCCTGTCCTGTGGCCTCCTAGTGCCGGAGGTACCGCTACTGCCTGCACGCCTCTATTATCACCTTTTATGTTCGGTGTAGATACACCCTCGTCGTCGCCAGCGAGCTCGCCAGAATCATCACTGGACGTCTTCAATGGTGTCCAAGAAGCCGGCAAGCATCCGCTGGACAGGCTTATCACGGGTAAGGGGAAGGAGTGGTACGGAGTTACCGCCATTGCACGGCCTTCAGACGCTGGCTCAGCAACTTCAAGGCGGTCGCTTGACCTCGATAAGTATTTTGAATACACAACGAGGATCGGCAAGGTAGGCCCGTTGGCGGGTGTCGCTCGGTATTTTCGTGGCGCGTGGTCAGGGATCTTTCGGAGAGGTCTGGCGAGTAAAACTGATACCATCGGAAGAGCATACCGAGTGTAAAGCGCTGCTGGCTCATCCCAGTGGCAGTGGGGAATATGCCCTTAAGATGGTCCCAGAGGCCCACATCGATGAGGAGGAAGGGGAGGTATCACCGACCGTCACCGACGCTCGATCGCCGATGCAGGTGGCCTCAGTTGATGCGTGTATACTGCTCCTCCGGCCACCCCTGCATCACTGAGGTCCTCACAGTCTTCTACGGTCACCAACGACTGCCTTCTCGTCGAAAGGGAAGCCATAATGTTGAGCGGTTCTGGTGCTGCCTTATGACGGCTGAGGATACCAGCCTCGAAGTTTTGCTCAAGTCTAGGGACAAGTGAGCGCCCCTCCCAGGAGGCCTCAGCGTTGAGGTCCCTTAAATTCCTGCAGTCTCCTGAGCTTCGTGATGGGTCTAGGGGTCGTTCAGTAAACTAGTTCTGAAAATCAGAATCGATCCTGGATCCGCATTTTACGTGTAAGAATCAATTCCAGAATCTGAGTTCAAGAATTACTTCATTGAACGGGGCGCTTGAGAAGAGCAAGATTCCACCTAGATACGTGCGGAAGCGTTACGCAGCTTCACCAGATGCCACTGATGAGGAAGCTGAGGAAGGCTCTGCCGCCTCCCATCCCTCGGAGGAAGTGCCTGTCCTATTGGATTTGCGATTCACTTTCCGCCTTCTCATCGACACAGCCTTCGCCATGATGTTCCTGCATACCAGCACCAACAACAGGGTAAGGCAACCGGCCTCCTACGGCCATCACCTTATCCCCCCCTTCAGAGCTACGTCCTTCATCGGGATCTCAAGCCTGCCAACATCCTGCTAAGTAAACTGCACACCACTGAAAGTTTCATCTATCGAGGTGGGCATGGGCTCGTCAAGGTCTCCCCTCACCTTCCACCCCTCAGCCCGCCTTACCGACTTCGGCGTGGCACGAGCCGACCCTGGTCAAGACACCAACATGACCATCGGCCTCGGTAGGCCAGGAGGAGCTGCTAGTCAGGAGGCCCTGCCTTGTCAGGCACGGAAGGTTACATCGCTCCCGAACAGCACAGCATCGAATACGACAGGCCCGCTGACGTCTGGAGCTTCGGGGTCACTCTAGCGAGGATATGCGGACTGGATTCTTGGAGAGATGTGGCCGTCTCCACCCGCCCTCAGACGGGCCGACAACTGCTGCCGCTGAAATCAACCGAACCCGTGGTGAAGTTCCCACCTGCCGCCGACCCCTTCCTCTGCGACCTCTGCCTGCAGTGCCTTAGCCGGCAGCCCTTGAAGCGGCCGACCTTTCGGGAGATCTACCGGTCTCTCCTTACTGAGTGAGTCAGCTGCAGTAGGCGTACCCTTCACACCCCCACTGTAGGTACGTCAAACGTGAGTTATCAATACTGTCATTAGCAACAAGTGCTTGAATATTTACTTCTTTCACTTTTCACTTTACCTCCGTGTGCTGAGTTGACTACCAACACAACCCAACCGTCTACACGAGAAATGAACGCATGCCCGGATTCACTCTTCCGCGACCTGAGGGGCCACCTTACCGCCTCTTGTCGGCGTCCTGTCAACCCTCGCTGGCTTCATCGCAAACTCCCGCTTGCCGATGCTTCCCAATAGACCATACACGGGCACTACTGCGTCGGGTCGTTCCCACGGTTTGATAGTAATAACCAACTCATCCTCAACCCTACGGCGGTCGGGTGGACGACCCCGAGGCTTCTCTTTAGTCACCACCGTCTGTCGTCGTCGTTTCATGAATTTCTTATAGAACTCATCCTCGCTATCTGAGCTGCTGTCTGACGGCGGCGCCTCTTGAGGTATGGGAGGAGGAACCCCTCTCGAGAAGGACGGCCGCGGAAGAACTGCGGGGAGTCGCCCTTCCGAGCCGACTCTGGTGGGCGGCAGTCTCTTATCTAACAATGGCGCGCTGAGCCTAACGGCGTTTTAGGAGGTTCACCATCCCACCTACAGTGGGAGCTCCTCCGAGGATATCTGTGCACCCGAGGGGGCGAGGCCTTCTTATCGATAGAGGCGAAGCTCCTCACTGCTACAGTGGGGGCTGTTCGAGTGACGAAGTTCCGGGGCTTCACCCTGGCCAGACCCGCGACAATCCGGGGTTCCTGAGCACATTCTGATGGTCCCAAAGCCTCCTAGAAGCAGGTCCATTGACTAAACGCGTATTACCTTCTTCCCCTTGCTGCCTTTCCCTCGATCGATGACCTCAATGCGACGCTGTCGTGAGTCATGCAGATGCTGGGACGAGCCTCGAATGAGTAGGGACGGTGCATTGGGAAGCGACATAACAACCTTAGCCGGCCACGTCGACTCTGAGCTTCTGTAAGCAACAACATTTGACTCGGAAACGATCACTTGCAATGTATGCAGGAACATAAACTTCTGGCCTTGCTGCTACTACTCTAGGGATTCCGGACCACTCCGACCTTGGCGGCGCGTAGTATCTGAGAAAAAGGAATCTTCTTCCCAGTGCGATGATACGACCTTACCCTGTCGTAGATCTTGTAGCCTGGCTGAACCACATGGGCAACCTCACCGGTCTCCTTATCAGCGAAGGGGAATTCGAACAACGCCTGATAGTGAGAGTTCCATCGGAGCGGAGGTGAGAGGGACAAGACCGACCTCATGCCTGTTGGGATCGAAGGCTTGCCCCATAGGGTCCTCCTTGGTTATACCATTATCTGCAAATATCTTCTGTAGGATGGTATCGGCCTCGTTGACCTTCTTGTAGATGGCTGCGAGGTCCTTGCATTGAGCACGATCCTCTGAAAGTGCAGGAGGAGCCGTCACGTTGTATATTGAGTTGCTTATTGAGTGAAGAGTCTCATAGACGTTTGCGGTATGCAATTCTATACGATATATATCACGAATACTACTCTATCGATCAGGAGGGCGAATACTACCCCTCTTCCAACGAACGAGCATTGAAGGAGTTGACGAGTACGCGTCATGTTTGTGAATAGACGTTCAATAGCAATGCGGGGACCTTCGGAACCCATAGCGACGCTGTCGAAGCACGTCCAGATAGACTCTCACCATCAGTGATGGATGCTTTGGCCCTATCAATATTGTCAGCCACGTCCAACATGTCCTTGGCCATCTTGCTAATAGCATACTTCGAAGCGTTTTCCATCTACACCGAAGGGAAAAGAAATCGCCAGCCCTGCTTCTCGGTTGCCGACTCACATTTTGGTGGTATCTTTTGGTTGCTTGATTGGCATCCTGCTTGCAAGCATGGATTTTCTCCTTAATATCACCAGTTTTCTCGTCAATCTGAGTTCAGTCATCAGCATCGCTACCATCGCCATACCCAACTTTCCCTACAACAGCGATCTTCTGCTGAATCTGCATTATCTTCTCGGCATCTTCGGCAGACACAACCTCAGGAGCAGCAGCCTCTTTCTTCGGGGCCTCAGCAGCAGCGCCCTCTTCTGTCGGCTTAGCGGTAGTCTCCTTCCCGGCGGTAGCCTCCCCGGCTGCAGTGGTAGGCTCCTCGGCCTTCTCCGCACCACTGAGAAAACCCATATCAAACGGCTTCTAACCTCTCCAAAACCTTCATGAGATTACTTGGTAGTTGTAGTGCTCGACATTAAGGAAGAAAAGTCAATCTCAGTAGTCTCCCATCAGCCCCCTCCTCCCTGACCACTGATAATGATAACTCAACCCTATATTAGACTCAGCGTCGTGCCCAGCTTGAAGCATAACGTCATCCCCCTGCTATAGTGGTGGATATCGTGGAGAAACCGCTTAAGCCCTCTTGGCCTTGACCGCCTTCTTCTTGGCAAGCTCCGAAGCCCACTTGGCGCGCTGCTCGTTGTGGTACTCAGCCAATCTGACCTGGTACTTGGCAGCGTCCTCACGGGACTGGAGAACCTTCTTGATGGTGGTGTTGCGGATGTGCCTCTTGCGCTGAAGGGTCTGGGGAGTGATCAAGCGCTGGATCTTGGGGGCCTTGTTCTTGCGACCGGTATCCCTGCGGACAACGAACTTGCGAATGTCGTCCTCCTTGGTGAGACCGAAGAGCTTGCGGATGTGGTTGGCCCTCTTGGGTCCGAGACGACGAGGCCTGCTGTCATCAGTCAAACCGGCGATCTCAGCCTGAACAAGTACATCGTAACGAAGGTGAATGGAGGAAGACAGCATCGACTTACGTCGCCCTTCTTGATGAGCACGAGGTTGAGGACGGCGAGGTCCTGGCCGACGATGCAGCCGCGGACGGACTTGCGCTTGCGCTCACCGGCACGACGAGGGCGGTAGCAAGACATACCCTTCTGGAAGAGGAGTCTGACACGGTTGTTGGTCTGAGGAAGAACAAAACAGTCGAGAGAACGACACGAGAGCTCTGAACACTTTCAACGACGAACTACACGAGACGATCCCCAGAGCCGTTACTATCCCCAGTAGTACCAAGACACCCTGCTTCATGGGGAAGCCCTGCTTATCGTTACCGCCAGAGATACGGAAAATGTAACCCTGGAACTCGTCACCGAGACTCTCGCCGGAGACTTCAGCGGAGATACCTACAACACGACCAAATCAAATTCCATCATCACGATGAATCGGGCTGTGATCTAGTACTAATACAAGACGATGAGTGGTCCAGCAGCCAACGACTAAGCAAACGGAGATGCCACCGTCAGACCCTTATTACGCTTGTCGAAGAACGGCAAGAGCTTCTTGTCGTCATCGATATCGATGCACTTCTGCAAGCCAGTGCTGGGGTTTGAGATATTGATCTTCATGGTGGCTGGGCGGGCCGACTGCACTCGAAAGGTGAGAGAGAGGCCTTTATCGATCAAACTCACAGCCCCTAGGGCGAGCGAGATACGAAAATCGCGGAGCGAAGTTTGACTTGGCACCGGTGAGCCAAGGGGTCCCCCTTCATATAGTTGACAGTTGACGATGAGCATCGACCTCTACTTATTGCTAGAGACGGCATCAGGCTATGCTCTGTTCGTACGTGACCAGTACGATGAGCTTGGAAACATCGATGAGGGTGCGGTACAGACTGACAATCTCAAGGACTTCATGAGGTGACCGGGTGCCGCTGGCCTTGGGGGGCTCGGGAAAACTGGATGAGCTGGGGAATGGGCTGCCAGTGATAGACTGGCCGGAGCTTTGTGCGGCAGTATTCTCTTCGCAAACCGGAAAATGACGGAAACGACGTTGAAATGAGATGTGAGACGATCCCTGTTTGCATGTAGTCTGGTAAAGCTCCGAGCCTTCCTTCCCCTTCACCTCTGCCGAGGTTGCCCTGTCCAATATCAACGCCATCGTCGCTGGTAGTGTGGGTGGCATGCGGTGTTGGCGGTGGTGACGCCTCTCTTGGCCAGGCGAGTGCACTGATGAGCTGAGGGACTTCCTGTCGATGCACTTGACGACGCAGAGCAAGAAAAAGAAGAAGGCCGCTGCCTACAAGTTGGGCGTTGCCGACCCCAAGCTCGGTGACTCTCTCAATGAGCTTGGCTTCCAGGTACCACCATATCAAGCCATTGCCGTACTGACTAGTGCTCGCCTTAGGTTACCTACTCCCAGTCAGTGAGGGACATGCTCCGTGGTTGCCGCCAGCACGTCGCCAAGATGGTCAAGATGGATGAGTCCGATCTCGACAAGGCTAGGTAGGCTTCCTCCGCTCTGCTTCTCCCTGAGGACCATGACCCTCCCCAGATGCGGTCTCGGCCATGCTTACTCTCGGAACAAGATGCAGTTCGACCCCAACCGTCAGGACAAGCCCATCATCAACGCCATTGCCATCCTCGATGGTCTCGACAAGAACATCAACACCTTCGCGATGCGCGTGAGGGAGTGGTAGGCCGTACCATCCGTTGCTGAACGCAGCCTAGAAGCGAACGTAGGTACTCGTGGCACTTCCCCGAGATGGCCAAGATCGTCACTGATAACGAGGTCTTCGCCAAGTTGGCCTGCCTTATCAGACTCAAGGACGACTTCGACTGGGATGACAGGATGTCTGAGGTACCCCACTGGCCTTCCCCCGTCCCTTCTCATGTCCTCCTCTAGGTTGTAGAGGCCTGCGGTGGTGACGAGGAGACTGCTAAGGAGTTGGAGAAGGCCTGCCGCACTTCCATGGGTCAGGATATCGTCGAGATGGATATGGCCAACATTGAGCACTTCGCCAAGCAGGTATCCCCTTCCCGTCTAAACGTTAGACTTTCCATTCGCCCTGTGTACAGGTCATCTCCCTATCCGAGATGCGTCGCAATCTCACCGACTACCTCCACGGCAAGATGGACGTCGTCGCGCCCAACCTAGCCACCCTCATTGGCGATACCGTCGGAGCTAGGCTGATCTCCCATGCCGGGTCCCTCACGAATCTGGTATGTCGTAGCGTCGAAAGCTCCCTGGCGGTGATGGCTAGCGAAAGATTCTTGATGCATATAACTCAATGAGCAAAGCAAAAGCTGAGCCAGGGATGCTGTATGATTTATTCCAACGCTATGAGTGGCGAATTTCGTAGGAAAACTAGGAGTGCTCCGGACGTTTTCACGCAGATGTAATCGTCCCCACAGGGCTTCTTGTGATAGGCCAAGTACCCTGCCTCTACGGTACAAATCCTCGGAGCTGAGAAGGCACTCTTCCGTGCTCTCAAGACCAAGGGTAACACCCCTAAGTACGGTCTTATCTACAACTCTAGCTTCATCGGTAAGGCTAATCAGAAGAACAAGGGACGGATATCCAGGTATGCCCCCTGCCTTGCTTGCGCACAGCGAAGGATTCCTCTCGGCGTCGGTAGGTATCTCGCCAACAAGTGCTCTCTTGCGTCACGTATTGATTGCTTCTCCGACCAGCCCGCAGGAACCACCGAGGCGTAAGTGTAACGACTGCCAATCTGGATGGGTATTTGTCCGCTCGCAGTTGCACTGTCTTCGGTGAGAAGATGCGGGACCAGGTCGAGGAGAGGCTGAGGTATCTCACTACCGAGGGAGTTAAGCCTAAGAGGAATGTCGATGTAAGTCGAAGTCGAGGCGCCTTGGCCACAGGCACGGGGAAACTGTAGGTGATGCGTGAGGCTATGAAGGAAGTTGAGGAGATCCAAGAGAACCAGAAGGAGGCTGAGGCCACTGAGGAGGCCCCTGCTGAGGTAGAGGAGGAAGAGGTTGTGGAGAAGAAGAAGGCTAAGAAGGAGAAGAAGGAAAAGAAGGCTAAGAAGGAGAAGAAGCGTAAGCATGCCGAGGTAGAGGAGGAAGAGGCTGAGGAAGAAGCCGAGCCTGAGGCAGAGGTGAGGAGGCGATCATGGAGTGTAGTGGTAAGAGGTCTCTGTTGTTTCAGGAGGCTCCTAAGAAGAAGCATAAGCATAAGAAGTCAAAGAAGCATTCCGAGTAGACCCTTCGGTGCTACCCTTCATAGTGCAATGACGATGATGATGCTCTTGGAGTCTTACCAACGTCAAGATTAACCCAGCGACGGTCCCCCCTCAGAATGGTCGTCAGGTCGTCGTGATCCTCCCCGTCTCCATCGTCATCATCGTCTTCACTTCACGTTAACTGTTACTCTTCTATAACGATCTTAGCGGTCATTGGAGGTGTCACTCCCTCCTCTTGCTGTTTCCAACTGCTGCAACGACTGCTGTTTTCGATTATCACCACCGCCTTGTGTTGTAAGTGAGGGTTGGTGAGCTCGATGCCACGATGGCCAGCAAAGGCTCAGCCAAGCATCAAACGTGAAAGTCGTCTTGTAATTGCCTAATGAGGCTTCTCGATTTGCTGTTTCCCGTCGCTATCCTCGTGGGGTCCTCGAAGGCGTGGGAGTCGGTCTTGGACTTGCCCAGTCAGCAAGACTCACGGAACGTGGTTTCCGGAGGGCAGGTGAGGACACTAGGTCGCCGGGCTGCTCGGAAGGCTACGCGTGTTCCTGCCAGGACCCGCAGGAGCAATTTCTGGTGTGCCGTCGGCGGCGTCCGGGAAGCGTCCTCGGGGTCGGGTTCGTGGTCTAGGGACGTCTGTCGAGGAACGGGCCTTCTGCGGAGTAGGGCGGAGTGCCACTCGAAGGGTCTCTGGCACCGGAGCGTCCACGTCTGGTTCTACCATCCGGAGAAGCGTAACGGACCTGGGACTAGGTCGTGGTCACCAGCGGTTGAGTTCAGAGGCGGTGTTGCTGCAAAGGCGGAGCTTCCTCAAGGACACAAACCCTGGCCGGTGGGATGTCTCTGTGGGTGGTCATGTCGACAGCAATGATGATGTAGTAATAGCGGAGTTGAGCAGTTCTCCCGAGTCTGTATTAGGTGCTGGAATCTGCAGGGAGAGAAGTTCGAGAGGAGTTGGGCTTCTCCATCGATCCCCCGGCTCTTGAGGAGGTTGGCATCGTCGCCACTGAAGCCCGAGGGCCCGGGTATACGGATCGGGAGTAGCCAAGCAGGCGTGGTCCATATGGTAGGCATCCCTGTCAGATTGAAGCACGTCGCGATATACCCCTGGCGAGGACGTCTCGAGAACCTACACCTCGACCCGAGTGAAGTCCTCGCGGCCGACTGGATGCCGTGGGCGAAGGTCCATCGTAGCCTTGTCCGAGGGGATGTCGAGTTTGTGAGATTTGATCGTGCATATGTGGACCTCTTGAACCACGTGTTGGTGCAAAAGTTCTATCCGTTTCGGTGAAGTGGTCTTATCAGTGTTGCGATCGACAGCTCCGCTCTGGGCGATGAGGGCAGGTCGCGCTGGAATGCATGCTTGCCACTCCCGCGGGACGACGTAGACTTAACCTCGTTGTGAGGCCCTCTCGCAACCTAGATTGGCTTACCAATGGTCGACTCCGACCGGGCTGCCTCGAGGATTGCGATCCAGCGGGGCGAAAGTGAAGCGATCGAGGATATGGCTGGTGAAGAAGAACAGAGAGGCGGGCTCAAAGAGGATTAACAACTATCGAGGATTCCGCAAGATACACACCGGAATCTACGGCCAGAAGGTGGCTATGCCTGACTTTTCCTCTCCTCGGACCACTACTTGCCATCAGGTTAAGACGTGCTTCCTCGTTGAGCGCGGTCGTTGCACTCGGAGGATGGTTATCAAGCAGTACTCTAAGGCCACTATGGCTCGTCAACGGCTGCCTGTCTACGGCAAGGGAGGGTACTGGGTTGGGCTTCTCGCCCCTTTGGGAGCTAGGCTATTTTCAGGTCCGTCTCTCTGGTGTCGGGGACGAGTTTGATTGAAGACGAGATACGTATTTTAGAGAAGCTGAAGGAGGAGAAAGTTCCTCACGTGGTAGGACAAACTTCTCGTTTCATAATCCCGAGGTCTCGGGTTCGATCCCAGGGCACACCTGTACCACCGACCTGTGGGTAGATATCTCTACATGAAGTACTGTCCTCCCCCAGCGAGGATCGCATCATCCTTGCGTTCGAGTACGGAGGTTGCCAAATCATGCAGTACGCCTACGGTCGCCCCTTCGACTACGTGGCCACTACGAGCAGCCAATCTCGGGATACATCCAGTAGGGCTTCAGCAAGGCACAGCGTCGGCGACCCTCTTCGATCAGGCCAGTCGACCCCCATGGTGTATGACGTCGATAGGTCTCTCGCACCTCAGCTGCTTCGGCAGCTGTTGATAGCTGTTGCCAGGCTCCATGCAGGTAGAGAGCGGGGGCCTCGTTATCCGTGTAGTCGCTATCCGTTTAGTTGGTGTCGTCCATAAAGACATAAAGCCTGATAATATACTCCTGCGGGGAGACGATTGGTCCTGGGGGCTCAGGGAGGCCGAAGAGGAGGAAGGAAGGACGTAGCGCGGGGGATGGCTCATTACGAGATCGCTGGTCCGTGTGGCACATGGTCTTTATTCTTGGGGCCTACTGCAGGCGCCCTTCCAGTGGCCCGATACCCAACCTCACCTTATGTGACTTCAACACAGCAGTACTCAAGGAGGATCCGACCGATATGGAGATCTATGACGCCTTGGGCACGACCGCCTTCTCCCCGCCGGAAGTCTTCTTCGGAAGGGTGAGAGTTCTTCTCGTGGTCGCTGGAAATTTCGAGCTTCGTCCGGAGGTCACCTCCACTGCCATGGCCGAGCTTACACCCCTTCCGCTCAGATCCGGTCACCGGGGGAGTATGCGGGAAAGCGAGGGACGTCTGGAGTGTTGGAGTTACCTTTTTCACGATGCTCACAGGTCAGGGCCCGGCGATCTTCGTCTCATCAAGGCCGGACGTCCCGCCCCTTCTCAGGCAAGCTTCCTTGGCGGCCCACTGGTGCGGAGGCAAGTCCGAGTAGCAACCTCACACTGCAGCTATCAATTCTGAACGATCCCCTCAAGCTACCGGAGAGTGTTCCTCGAGCCGCTCAAGACCTCCTGAGCGGCCTCCTGGAGAAGGACCCTCACCATCGAATTACTACTGCAGACGCTTTATCACATCAGTTTCTCGCTTAGCCTACCGGGCGCTCCTCCGTGTTGGTTAATCTTGAATCCAGTACTCCAGTATTGAAGATGACTGGAGGGCCGCTGCCACCATCGGGCCTATCTGGACTGGGCTCGGTGTTGGGAAAGTACACTTCTCTCGAGGACGTATGCAAGCTTCCCATCGTGAGCCTCGGCCACTCCCAGAGAATTCCTGTGAGGAGTTGTTCTACGGCAGGCGAGGACGCTGCCAACTCTGTGGAAGCACTGCACGCTGGTTGATTGGATCGGCCCTCCAACTCATGCTGACATCGATCGACCGTAGCTTACTCCCTTCCATGGACTTGTGAGCATGCTCCCGACAGGTACCCTGAAGGGACCCTTGGTGCGGTGTACGACCCCAAGCACGGAGAGGCTGGTTTCACGTAGGGACTGCTGAACCCTCGTCCATGCCTTCGCTAGCAGTACTGCAGCGCCCGAGGGTACTTCCCCCGAGTGTCGTGGAGTTCCCCAGAAGTCCGACTATGGGTGAGGGAGCACGCAATGGATTGGTTGGGCATGCAGCCGGATGAGGTCCACCACGGACCTGCGCAACGTAGGCAGCAGCAGCACCCACACATCACGATGGCTGCCTCTCGAGCGATGGAACTTTTCAGATGGTTACTCCTCGCCTCTCGCGGCTTATACTCCTGCTGGGTTCACGCAAAGCAGCTTCGTCACCGGTAAGGGGCAGATGACGATTATGATGATACGGATGGTTACGCTCAGAAGGTCTCCACCATGGCCATGCCATCGTTGTCCACAGCATCTTGTGACTGGCTCCCTACTTGAGTACTCTAGTAATCCGGGCGCGGCTAAGTCATAATAACGAGTACCGGCTATGCATATACAGCTCGCCCCTGGAGGCAATAACCGAGTCTTGTCAGAGGGTACCTCCTTCTATTGGTAGACGGCATCGCGTATCATGTAATTCAATCCAACAACAGCCCCTCAAAGACACATCAACAACATCTCCGAACAACAGGCATGATCGTTCTTAACATCAGTCGCTTTCATCAGACTCATAACCCCTTAGCTTAGCAAGGGCCTAAGGAACACGAGGTGCCAGAAGATACAGGCCTGTGGTCTCTCACTTGTCTAGTAGTGTAAGTGGCAAGGTCCGACAAGTTGATGGCTGGGAATGGGTCCAGGAATTCAACGAACGCCTTCGGTAGTTCAGTCATTAGCTACAAGAATGACGCTACAGTGCAACGAATGATGAGCTACTCTCCCACCTTCTCTTCTGTCGGATAATTGATGCTCTTCAGATTCTCCAGAGATATCGAAATCTCCTGCTTTAGTTTTGGTCCCACATGGTAGAAGAAGTTGCCACGGAGTTCGGTCATTATCCTGAGATCGAAGCAATGCGCCAGTTGAGCAACTGCTGATGATGCACACCCGATCTGGGAGGCCTCTGTGAAGGGAATCTCAGCCACGAGAGTTGCCGATTGCGCGGGTGCCGTGAAAGAGAGAACTCTATGGATCATACCCATCCATAGAGGCTTAGGGCGAGGGCGGACTTGAGGCCTGAACATCAGCAGCAAGCGGATGGGACGCCGTAGCCAGCAGCCAGGCTCAAGCACGATGGCTTACTTCATATCAGGCAGGACGAGGCTGATCACTCTCGTTGGGAACCGGAGATTAACCGAGAGCTCCCGTACGACCTGCGGAGAGTTTACGAGCCCGGAGGGCACAACTAACGAGTATGTAGACCGTAGTCACCTCAGATTCGAGGGCCTTGCGTTTCATAGCCGCCTGCGGACTCTTGTAGGCAAATATAACAGTCCGGCGTCTATGCAGAGTTAGTAGCTCTCTCCTCACTTTGCGCATCGTGCTGAGGGCCTGCGATAGCGAGGACGGCTGTGCCGAAAGAGGTCATCCTCTCTGCCTTACCACAGCCCTCACGTCATCCCATCGCCACTTCACTTCGGGCGAGGCCACTTTCACCGTCGGTATTTCCTGGAACTGGACCGTCATGTCGGACCTGCGCCCACCAGCATCTTCGACCATGGCCGAGTCACCACACGGCGACCCACCGGCAGATGTCTATGAGTTCCCTGCCTGCCCCTTGGCCGAAGGTAAATATGCGGCCCCCTGGTATCCCTAGGTTTCGAGCTTTCTGAACTGTCTTGGACAGTCCTCTGCAATGTGCGTAGATGTCGGTTAGCGCGATCGGGGAGCTCCTGAGGAGCTCGACTCAATGCGCGGCAAGCATCCCACCTCCAACTCTACCGTTTCACGTAATCAATCTGCTCCGCTGGAACCAATCCGTAGTGGAACTCGAAGCCACAACGTGAGGTAACGGTCTTCTGTCCGCGCAACTCTTCAATGAGATTGGTGCGAAAATCCGGGTTCTTGGGAGTCTGTTGATCATCGGTAACGAAGATGATTGAACACTTCGGCTGGCTGAACTTGTCCCGCATCAGTTCTGCAACGCCAATGGGATCGTACGGTGCCCACTGGAGGCGACTCCCGTAGCTGCCCGCGTAAGGGTATCTGAGCCGGGCAAGGGAGAAGGATGCACGAAGACACTTGCGGAGGAGCGTGCTGCATGATCGCACATCCATCGCGTGCAGTCCGGGCTCGGAGGTCACGTGAGGTCCCCTCGGAGTATAATAGCCGAAGACTTTGGTCGGGCCCCAAATGTCGGCAACTATTGAATCATATTTCTCTTTCGCCATGTTCAATAGATCGGCCGTGATCAGGAGGATCTGTGGGTTGATGGCGATAACTCCAGCTAGCTCGAAGGGAAAGAAGATTCTGCAGGAGGAGACGGTCTAGAAGGCACCTAGGAACTATGCCTACGAGACATGCATCGCTAGGCCGGCGGCCTGGCCAATGCCTCCGATAAAAATGTTCGGAGAAAGGGGCTTCCTTTGCCGCTCCATAGAGGATCTCGTCGATCTCCGCCCGTTTAGCTTCCAGCTCTCGTGTAGAGGATCCATCCCTAAACGATGGGTATGGGAAGAGGACAACATTACTGGTGGTCGGCACCAATGGGCCGGAAGGGAAACCTCCTTCCACTTCGGTCGAGAACCTCCGCACGGAGGGGAGCTCGTGGATGACCCAGCGGTGATTTCGTTGAGCTCCTGATGGGAAGCAGAGGACGGCTATGGGCGGACGGTCTCAGCAGGGTGGGCTACACGCTGAATATCGACTTCCAAGTCTCCTTCTCTTCGCACTATCCACACGACTTGGCATGGGTTGCCCTCCACAATGGGGTAACCGAGGAGGGCAGCTACTAGGGTGGAGAGACGCATGTTTTCACTACTGGATATGGAATGAAAAAGGCTCGAAACGTAAAGGGTGGCGAGCGAAGTGTTCAACGAGGGGGGAAGCGGCTACGCTCGAGCGAGACATGCGAGCAGGTCCACGATTCGTCATTGTGATCGACCGTGTCCTATTTAAATTCCCCCAACCCTGGATCCGAAGGAAGCCATCATCAACGTCATGGTTGTGACATTCTCTCCCGGTGTCCCTGCCTCTCTGGGGAAGCTCGTCACTCTTGAATAGTGACTCTGTGCGCTCGAACTCAGCGGGATGTGCGGAAGACCATGAGCATCCGGCGGGCCAGCACAAACTTCACAGTTGGGAATCCGGCTAGCGCTGACTCGAGCCTTGCTAACTGCTTCCATGTCGGCAAGGGACTCGCCTGGAGACTGCATCCCTACCAGGGCCTCGTTTGAGAACGGGGGCGAACGTACAGTAGGCCAGTCGAGCAGGGCTGGGCTCGCCAAGTACAATGGCCAAGACAGTGACTGCTGCAACCGCTGTCCGCCTGGAAGGAAGATGCTGACCGATGCTGCTAACCCTTATCGTGAAGGCGGCCATTTAAAGCACACGATTCATCTTCTGTGTCTTTGCCGTCTACAGCAGCCACGAACAACCCTAACTGGTCGAGGCCAGCCCTTCTGTGCGACGCGACAAGGGAGAGACAGAAAAACGCCCCAATGGAGCGCTCTGAACCTCCTCGGGTGCATCGACTGCATGGCGCACACATGATCAAGAAGGTGTCCGCAGAGGAAGCACGCATGCCCATTGAACCGTGGCCTGGGATTATCTGCGGGACCTGCACAGCAATCCGTTCGGTTGGCGGACCGAGAGGTGTAGTCGGAGCGTGAGGAGAAGGTAGCGATGATGATACTAACCTGGATGATCGGCGGGCTGAGATAAGGGAAGCCACCACCCAAAGCCCCTCCATGAGTCCCAGCACCTCCCGCAGGTACCAGGAATACAGGAGCTGTCAGAAGACAAGCGTGGATGCGTCTGTCAAGGAAAGGCTCCAGTGCAGAGGGCGCACCTTGCAGGCTTCTGTGCCGATGATGATGACGGCCGCGGCGCTGTCGTAGTGATGATGCGTGACGGGAAGTACCTGAGGTAACTAGAGGCTCGGAGATAACTGCTGGAGAGGCTACAGTCCTCAATACGGGGTTGAAACATCGTAGTCCCACGTAAGTCTAACGTCGATGAATCAGGGGGATTGAGTATATCAATGGCCGGTGTATCATCCGACCCTGTTACCGGGGAAGCTCGTCCCTTCACTGATTCCGTGATGATGATGATAATCATGCGATGAGGAGCCACCCGATAGGAAGTCCGATAACATCAGGCGGAATAGCTAGCAACAGATGGATGTACCCCGAATCCCGTTGCAGCTCCATCTATTGTCAACCTGGCTGGCTCAACCACCACCACGATAAAGTGGAAAGCGGAGAGCTTAGACTGGCGTTCCAGAGAATGGAAAGAGGTCTTCGTTGACGCCTCCGGCGAGACGGGTGATATTCCTGTCGTGCCCACTTGTTAACACAACACGGCGAAGGCATAACGAAAGCCACGACCTTAGACAGCTGAGACGTGCCATGCGGCAGAGTAGACCACCTTCATGATGTTGCGGAGAGAAATCCACTTCCTCAGACGGAACTGCTGTTTTCCTAAGGCGAGCTCCGCTTCATCGTCATCATCATGGCGGGGCACAGAACTTTGCGTTGTGCAAGTCAATAGGAGGATCCCTTATTCGCTCAAATTTTCTTCCCGGGTTGGCCCATCTAAGCAGCATCTCCATGGTGCTTGATGATGGTGACACCACGCTCCATCCGAAGGTCATGTCATATTACATACACTGTTCTCGTGGGTCCTACGACCATATACAGAGAAAGAGAAGCAGCAGCAGCAGCAAAACACCAGATCACCATACACTAAAAGAAACCACACTCGCCGCGTCGAGGGTGCTTCGTCGTAGTAGCTGATTCACACGGCGTGAGGCATGCGAGAAGTGATGTGTTGTTGACTCCTCCATGCAGAAGACCATGTCCCGGCAGGATCTGAGGGACCTGACCAGGGAAGGGCGCGGCGGGGGTCTTCATAACTGTCGGACGAGCCATGCTCCCACCGCGATGACATGTGGCCATAGTAGGTGACGCGGGAAGTACCCTGGGAAGAAGCGTCCAATGGGATCATGGCTGAGGCCATGACTGGCGGGCATCATAAATATTACACCTGAGTTGACAGGAGGCTGAACGAGTACTCAGCTGGCTTACTTCGATCATGATGAGGCTTTAGCGAGCGATGTCGGTCTGAGACGAGAATGAGAGATTACTGCTACGTCCAGTGTTACTCCAGGACGGGATTACGTGGTCGATAGAAGGAGGTGGGGACTGATGCGCCCTCGTGAGGGGAGGGTGGGTGGGAATATGTCATGATAAACACTACCACACCGAGGCGGCTCCATTGCTCTGGTAGACCCGTTAGAAGTACTCTCAGCTCAATCCCTCGATACCCAGAGTGCGTGCTGATATCTATCATGATGATAGTAGTCGCCGCAGAGGAGCATCGACGCCCATGGCGGATGAGCGGACACAGCATGCTTTGTAGTGAGATCGGGCAGCTGAACAAACGAAGACACGACGGAATGACTCGCTCACAACCAAGATCATATCTTATTCTCTCAACCTCAAGATACGCAAATTCGCAGCCAGCATTTAGGCTCACAATGACGCCAGGGTTGGGCAGATGGGGCATCCACCCTCCCAGCCCGGCTATTCCGCCAGCTCCTGGCCTCTCATAGTCGAATATCATCGCTTCATCTGATGGTCGACACCTCAGTCCATCGACCTCAATCAACCACCTACGCGGCCGATGCCATCGCCAATGCCTGTGCAGCTTCCCTAGTATCCTCCTTTTACCTAAACTCCACCATGCAAACTTGGTGTAGTGGAGAGGGTTTTTAAACGCCGTGAGCAGCTTCAAGAGCCTGTAAATTCTTAACGCGGGATCTTCTGAAGACAAAATCCTGAGGGATTACGACCAAGACCACAACGAATTTCGTTGAACGAACACGCGTACCGAAATTCGCGCCTTCAACCGGCGACTCCAGCTACCGCGATCTGGGAACTCGCCGCACGCAGGAAAGCCCGTGTACCCCTGTCCCCCATCCACGTCGAATAGCATCAGCAGACATTACTCGTGATAATGGCAAGACTTGTTGCTCGGTGTGTATCATGCACTACACCACTGCTGCTGCTGACGCCATTCTGATGGCAATCCAATATCATCTTTCCGAAGAGTTCAATCCAGCTTTCCTTCTCTGTGTTCCAATTAGAATCACTCTTGACTAACGCAAGGCCACGACAGTAACAGCAATGCATATGAACATCATTGGCATGGAGAGAAGAGGAGGCATCTCCATCTCGCGGGCCGTCCTTATCACAAAGCAACGACCTACTGGTAGAACATGCTGGTCCAGCTTTTCGTGGGGCGACAGGGAGATCATTGAGCAACAGAATTCGGTGCCAAAGTGGCATCGCATGCATGGCCTACGTATTTGGACAAGCCAGGTGTCCCTCCGACGACGATAGGCCCCTCCGTGTAGGTCGCTACCCCGTTGACCGGGTCTATAGCTATACCACCCCCTGTATGCACCTCGTACTGGGGCGCATCATCACTCAGCTCAGTCTCTCCCCTGGCAGCGTCGGCCGAAGTGGATTTCTCTCCTCTGGACGCCTCTGTGGCTTCAGGCTTCGGCAATGGTCGGCCCAGCCGGTCAACATCTTCACCTGGCAGGCAGCAGGTCGATACGGTAACCCGAAGGCTGCGTGCATCTCACCGGTGAAGAACTTGTGATGAGCTCGCAGTAAATTAGAATCGTTATCCAAATCAATATTGAAATCTTGTTTCTTGGTCACAATGAACGGCAACCACGCACAGAGGATCTTATGCTGAGCCGTGAGTTGCTCGATCTCCGGGCCTGCACCATCCATGGAAGCGCCGCGACCAACACAGCAGCCTATTACCGGACATCATCTTTATTGTCTTTGTTTTGCAGGGTTTGGAGTTGTTATGATGCTCACTAACAGCGTTTAATAAAGCATGTCGTTCATACCGTGCATCCCCTATAGAGATGGTGTTCTTCCAGGACTGCCCTCGGTACCTGACACCGTCACCACCCTGCCAGACCGTAGTCTGCATAGATCCCTCACTCGCCGTAAAATCTAGACAACATGAAATTCATGGCCCGCTGCTTCTTGATGGTGTTGAGGCAGTACTAACAGAGAATCCTCATCAACGCGATTTGGCGCGCCTCCTACCCCGCTGGCCTTGATATCAGCAGCAACCTGCTTGTCCACTGTCATCCCGGCATACATGATAGGGATCTGCAGCTCCTCGATGGTATCCTCCAGCTCAGGCATGAAGTTCCGCACTGATATCGTACACCACGGCTGAGTCGCCAGAGTGACAATCCCAACCTACAGCCAGATGGTACAAGTGCGAATGAGTGCATCTCAGACTTTACGTTAGCGCAAGCCTTTGCCTCTCGCAGTAGACGTGCAGCCGATTTGGCACACTCCCTTAGCGGCTTTCTGTATCTACACCAACCATTAATGGCGCGTGATAGGCAAAGACTTCTCCCACTTGGGGTCCTTCGGGCAGGGCTTGGACCATTGAAGATGGGGATGGCACCACTTGACCCTACAGACCAACCGTCGGAGAAGATACTGTTAGAGAGGTTCCCACCAGCTAGTCGGGAAAATAGTGTCATCCCAGTCGAAGATGATGACTGTCTGGCTTGGGAGATGCCAGTTCAGGATACTTTCACGGCGAACTTTCACAGCCTCATTCGGACCCTTCTCCACTACGGCGGCCTCTTCCGTTGTTGACGACGGCCCCTCTCCTTGGTCCTCCTCTTCCTCCATTTGCAGGGGGAGCGAGACTACTGGGGCACTGGGCTTAGGCAGGAGGATGTCTCGAAGGCTCTGACGGGTCACATAGAGTCACAGGAAGGTAGCGAGTCCTACCCTCCTCCTCTGTTTCCCTTGAGTATCCCCAACCCCATCCGTATCGACCATGGTGGAACCTAAGATACTCTTTGGATACGCGCTGGTGCCGTTTTCGGCACTCACATTCCTGGGCGAGATCGTTAATTGTCTTGTCATGCTCAGCGGCCTCAGCACGCTCCTCTTCGGTACAGTTGTTCATCTCTTCAGCGTGGACCTTTGACAACGCGACGTCGTCGAGGCCAACAAGATCCACCCTGAGCCAACCCCACCTTTGGGTTGTAGTTGTGATGGTTATGCACGGCGCTCATTCGACGTTCGCTTCCATCAGGCAGGTCCGCCCAGGGGCTCTCCGTATCAGGGTCAGCGGTAGTACCAGTACTTCGCCGCTTCAAGCGTTCCATCACCTCCGCGGCTTTACCATGCTCAACCAAAGATACTCTCCCTAAAATGCAGGTCCCCCCGGTACTCCCTGTTGGACCTACTTTTGGTGTCGAAGGCGCCTGCTTGTCCTTTACTCGATGTTAAACGAGGGAGACAGAGGGATGGCATCGTAAGTGGTCCGGTGGCAACTGCGCAGAAACCCGAATTCAGCCATAATCGACCTGAAGATTCCCTCCTCAGAGGGTTAGTAACCATAGTCAGCAACACTCGAAAGGCTTTTCGAGGATCAGCCCGCCAAGTTGAAAATTGAAGCCATCTGCGATCATCCATGACGCGCTCCCCTTTGAGCCCTATGATTTCCACTGAGGACGCAATAAAAATCGATTGTACAGGCGTGCGCAGTGTCTCACACGGTCGTTTGCGTTTCTAAAGAGGCTCCTCATTACTTCCCCTGACCATTCTTCTCGCGAGTAGTAACCCTTGGCTTCAGCCCGGTATGTCGGCATCCTCCCCAGCTGTCACCAATCGGTCGCGGGCATCTCCATCAAGCTCCCCTAAGAGCGGAGGCCAGCAGAAGAAGAATCTCAAGCGGAAGCGTCCGGAGAGCTCGTCGACATATGACAACCCCAAGCCCATCTCATGGCAACAGTTTTCCGTTGCGTAAGTCCAGTCTTCTCTTCTTCACCGTATCAGAGCATCATTTTCCTCTCTCGTTCATCGCCGATGGCTGTGTCAGCGTTTTCCGAACGGCATGGCTTCATTAGGGTTATCTCCTTGTTTTTCTCAGTTACGCGACCATGTGGGGCAAAATAGCTAATTTCACGGAGTCCCTTGCCGAAGAGTCGCACAAGAGCCTCGATCTACCGTACGTGGTTGCCCTCCCCGAAGCGTTCCTTTAAGATTCACGACGATTCCCGCAGTACGTGTCTTTGAGGAAAGTCCCCTTCTTGTAGGTTTCAAGATCTAAAATCTCGCCGTCAAGCGCGAGCTAAGAAGGAGGCCGAAGCGAGGAAGGATTTGGAGACCCAGATTAAACAGGAGCAGAAGAAGAACGAGAAAATGAAGTAGTAGCCGTTTTCACGCCCGTCTTGACCATATCCGTCTAGAGGGGTCCTTCCCGCCAAATTCACCGTTCGCTGTGATTGGTTCAACGGAGCGCGCCACGAAATTCTCCGGCGGTTTGGCCGTACGACTGTGCCTTCGAGATGTCTTTGAGAATTCTCATTTTTTTATGGGATGGCTTGATTGTAGCTCTTGACGCTTGAGAGAGAGTTATTTTGCGAAATTCTGGGTTAACTATCGGAAAATAGGCCTGAGGGTGCTGATCCGCCTCGTGGCACGTGCCCGCGTATTCGAGTTTTCGCTCTACCCGCTCTTTTCGTCCTCGTTCAGCCCAGAGGGAAGCTCCGGCATGGATTAGCATATTTTGTGTCATTTTCAGGCGGTCGATTGACGAGAACACGAAGGGCTTGTCGAACTTCATAAAGATGATGAAAAAGAAGGTAAGCTATATTTTAGCTATATTCCCGAAGTTGTAGCTCTGAGGACGGTACTACTGCTGTTGAAGGCCAAAGTGGCCAGGCCGTTTTGTTCAGTTTTGCAAGCATCGTCGGAATGATGGCTCTCCGTTTTCCTTTTCTTTTTCGTGCACTTCCATGAGACTCTAATGGAGGAGCTTAGCTATGGCGTTGGAGGATTTGCACGCAGGCACCCGATCAGAAGTACACGAAGAACCAATATGCGTCGATGTTCAGTAAATTATCGCAGAAGGAGAGGCAGTGCTTTGCTGATGGATCGTACTACTCGGGACGAGGGGCGTTGCCACGCGGCTTCACGATAATTTCTCACTTTTATGATAATTTTTGTTATCGATCGGCTGAGCGATTCGAGGAATGATTGTTGTATCTGTATCAGGTTGGGTGATTTTCGCGAGCATTGATGAGGTTGTCTCGCCTATTAGATACGCCAATAACGGTAATGTTGCGGAGAAAGCAGCAGGACGGCAGAAGAAGGCCAACCGAAGTACTGAATGGTGAACTCGGCTGGTTCTTTATTGGCGAGCTCTCGTTTTCACGCGCCACTAAATTAATTGAACTCGATGGAACTTGGAGACCCGTGACGCGCTCGCCCTAGACAATTTGCTTTGTTGTCCATTGTTCGTTTTGGTTGACCTATTTCTTTTCAGCACCGAAGAAGGCTAAGAAGGCGGGCGAGTTCGATAACTTCATCAATGACGAGGCATCGTCTTCATCAGAGTCATCGGCCGAGGAGGACAACGGCCACGAGAGCGACTCCAGTAGCGGTTCTTCTAGCAGCGGCGAAGGGTAGTCGGAGCTTCAGATGTCCACATCTCGCGTGCTCTCGAATAGCTACAGCTGTACGTGGATCAAACGCCACCGGTTATGGTATGCTGTGTTCAGGAGCTCTAGCAGTGGGTCCAGCTCTGGTGGCTCTGATCGGGAATCGGGGAGCGGCAGCTCTTCGGATGAGGGGGATCCGATGGGGAAGGTACTGCTACGGTGCGATGCTACTGGGCTCGATATTGAACTGTTTCAGATTACTAAGCGACGGTACTCGAAGGGGGAGTCCCCGAGGAAACAGCTGGAGAGGGATGCCCAACCTATCATAAAGAAGTTTACTTGGACTTAGTAACCGTATCATACTCATTGTTATTAGCTTCTATAACATTTTATCGATGTAGACTGATTGTTGTGTGATGATAATCATGTTGCTGGGGGAGCTATCGCCTAGTAGTGGTTTGCGTCCGGAGGAGCTGCTATCACTAGAATGGCCACCACGACTAGCCGTCAGAGGCAAGGAGCAGCAACAACAGGAGGGATTAATAACACCCTTTACGTCAATAACCTCAACGACAAGATAAAGTTGGATGGTAGTAGTACTGCACCGGTGAAGCCTCCATGGCTTAGTCGCCCGCTCAGATCTGAAGCCCTTGTTGTTTGAGCTCTTCGCCAGCTTCGGACCGGTCCTGGCCGTATATGCGGGGAAGGGACAATCCAGAAGGGGGCAAGCATTCGTAATAACAAGGGTTTATTTGAGATCTTCCAGCTCTAAGGTTAGCGTTGATCAGATTGCCTTCCGGGAGGCATCGAACGCTGCTCTGGCGATGAAGACACTTAACGGCTTTCCATTCCTCGACAAGCCTTTGGTAGGGCGCCACTGTGTGCCGGAAGGTGGCATTTCTGTCATCTCAGAGAGTCGCCTTTGCTCGGACGAAGTCGGATGTAGTGGCTAGGGCCGATGGAACGTTCAAACCCAGACGGAGAGGGGCCAAGAATGGACAGGTAGGGCTTCACTTCATCACTATTTTACGTTGGGGTTGATCGCTTTTTCTGCCGTGGTGGTAGGCACCGAAACCCAAGCGACGAGTAACGGTGAACGTCCCGAAGGCAGCTGAAGGAGAGGAAGCAGAAGAGGTTGAAATGTCCGATGCCGACTGAAACTGATCGTTAATTACAGCGGAGCGATGCACAGTAGTATCTTTTCCATCGCAGGACGTTAAAGGTCTCTCCCATTGCTGTTTATTGCGTTGGTGGTCGTTTCTACGGTCGCGGCCCTTCCTTGTAGCTTGCCGGATCACCTCCACCTTTCCTTCCATACACGATGTACTCTTCTTGCCCGGCGATGAGAAGGACCGCCACTCTATCGTCGTGTATCTTTCGAGACTGGGGTTGTGGCAACTGCCGCGCCCGACCAACTCCGTGGTAGTAGAATTGATTGTACGTATACGGATCTTGCGGAAGACAGCTTGGCGAATCCTTGAATACTGGCATGGATGCATTGTACTCGAGTACTGAGAACCGGGTGCTTGTACTGAAAACCGGAAGGTCTGGTGAGAGTTTTCTCCTCGGCCTATCGTCAGATCCTTCAGAGTGGCGGTTCATCCTGCCGTACTTGTAGGCGTGGAAGCGGGCATGAGCCATGATCGATGGCTCGGGGTCGATGGTTTCACAGAGAGAGGCTCGGGCTCTTCGTTGTCCATGCCGCTCAACTTCGCAAAGTCGGCAGTTTGTACTTCCGGTTGCTCCTCATGCCGCCTATCAAATTCCGTCCACCTAAGCCAGTGCAGTTCCGAGTGCCAAGAGTAGGTCCTACCTAGGATTCTTCGGGTAATTTCGTGGCGCAGCGGTCGTGATTAGGCGGCCATTCCCGAGCTAGAACAGAAGCCCATAATACATATGGGTAAGACATTGATAGCTCAAGAGGCGAAGAGGATCAAGGCTGAGCACTTGGAGGAGGCTCGGAAGATACTCCGGCGGAAGCTTGGCAAGTATGGTCGCTGCTCGGGGTCGCGGCGGGGCAGTTCGATCTTGGTAGGGGTAAGGAGTTCAACATGCTGGTCCATGCTACCTACCCTGTAACAAACAGAGTAGAAGGCACCAAGAGAGGGAAGGGGAAGGGAGAGATAGCTTACCACGTGGCCAGAGTACCAGTGGGCGGCGCTCTGTTCCAGGTAGAAGGCTTGCTATAGCAGCTAGTGGGCGTGTAGCGTGGTAGATACCGGGAGTGCCTGGGCTACCGGGCCTGGCTCCTGACTACAGAGGCTTCTCTGGCATACAGGGCAGATTCCCTATAAACTGCCAATATCGGAATCAAAGTGAGTCCGACGCGGCTATGGGAGGGCACCGAGGTCGGCCTCTCAGCGAACAACTTCAAGATGGACAGAGTTTGCGCAGAAGTGCCAGCTAGGGTCCAAGTGGCGAAATGGCGACGGCAAGGTTTGATAGGGGCAGTCCCGACACCCGCCTGAGCACGGGTTGAGGGCCATGAAAAGTTTCTGTGCGTAGCTGCCTTGCAGTTGGGTGGATTGAGTGGAAGGGGCGAGCTAGCCTTGGTCTTGTTGTTGTTGGTGATGATCCTCTCTCCCTAGTGTGCCATCCATCCGTCCCGACTCAGTGAAGTCGTTCAAGGCGGAGTCGGTGTGCAGTGGTGGTGGTGGTGTACCGGCCCACATCGGCCCGATAGAGGACGCCACTCACAGCATGGACGGCAATGAGCTGCTGCAGATGAACTTGAGGAGGATGTTCGAGGACCGCATCCTCACTGACTTCACTATAGTCTGTACGCAAGGACAGCCCAGCTGACCTGGCCGAGAGGAGCTCCTTAGGTACATGCTCTGAGCCTGGCGGCAGTGGCGAGATCAAGGCCCACTCGGTGATTCTGGCTGCGCATAGTGGGTTATCCTTGTCTTCAGCGGTTATTGCCATCGCTGCAGCGTTTGCTAGGTGGAGTACTACGCCAGCAGCTATGCCAGCCTAGGGCCACTAACAAGCTGGAGATTCATCAGAAGTAGTAAAGGAGGGCGGCAGCGGAGCGTTTGCCGCCTTCGACTGTGTAGGTTGAGCGTAATGAGGGCCCTGGTGCGGTTCATGTATTTCGGCGGCCTTGCACCTGATGATGACCCTACATCATTGTCCGCTGCCGACATGCTAAGTGTACTGGCGGAGGCGCGGAATCTAGGCATCGAAGCTTTGACCGAGGATATGGTAGCCCAGGTTATCCTCCCCAAGTTAGACCCGCACAAGTAGGTCCCTTCGCTTATCTTCCTGTATGCCGCCTTCCAGTTGTCTATCCATCCTGCTGCATCCATCCCTGTCCTCGCACTCCACCATCTCTCGGGAAGTATCGGCCTACGTTGGTCAGCAGTTGCCGCGTCTGCTGCATACGGACGCCCTAAGGAAGCAGCTCTTGGATGGCCACCTCTCCCAGTTCGCCATGGCCCACGTTCTAGGCCCAGCCTCGCAGGCCATCGCCACCGATCTTGATTGCGAGAGTCTGTGGCGGACGTGAGTGGTGGAAGACACTGCAGCTGTCCCCTGCAGGTGTTGTCCGATTCGTCACCGAGTGGGCTGGTCTGGACTCGATCTGTGACCTCCTGCGGCAGTGCAAGAGTTGGCAGGAGTGGCGGCAAGCGGCGGCTGCTCGTGGCGGGAAGTTTGCTGAGATCGATGTAGCTGCTTTAATAGGGCCCTGTTATCTGAGTCTGCCATCCTGTGTATCCAGACTCTGCCCGGGTACGCTCCTGCTGATTCGACAGCTTCGGCCCATGAATGGTACATCCCCAGTCTGAGAGCTCTCCTGCCGGACACTCCTGGGGGCAGTGCTGAGTCGGGTGATGCCGTTAGGGTCATCAAGGGTAGTAGGAACAGTCGGCCACCCGACGGCGGTTTCAGATTTTTCTTTCTTGCATTTCCTGCATTTAGGTCAATTCTTCTCATGGGTAGTGCGCCTTGACAGGGCCGATGAGGGCCGTATCAGGATCGTGTACGAGTCGGCGGATCTACGCCTACCTGTCAAGAGCTCATTCGCTGAGAGGCTCTGTGTTAAGCGATTCCCAGCTGCTCAGTTTCAATGGGAGGTTGGGTTGAGATCCCTGGTTCGATCCCGGCAGCAGACGTTTCATTCAGGTCAGCGCGGTATCAGTCCCGTCTGGTGCTGCTCCTGGGAGATCAAGGCCGCCTCACCATCAATGGCAGACTGTCATGAACAGCGACAGACCACCGGTGTTCATATGCTTCCCTTCCGGCGTTAACCTGCATTGGAGTACTGCAGGCTCGCCCCAGACTAAAACCGTTTCATTTCCTACTCAGGCACTACGATACCGATCGGGGTTCCGCCGGGGGAGGATGTCGCCCTGTCGGTGAGGGCCAACCTGGTGGAGATCCCCTTGGTGTCTTTGATACTGTAAGCCACTTTTGAGGCTCCTGCTCACCACCGCAGCAAACAGGTACTACTTCTCGGCTGATCTCAACACCACAGTGCGTTCAGAAGATATCCTAAATCGCCTCCCGCACATGGAATTCAGGTCGAGCATATCCTTTGCAGTGCGTGATCCAGCTCCACTGTGCTCAGATGTGTGAGCTCCTTCTCGCTATTCCAACAGCAGCTGGTAGCAGGCGGCAGTGCTGCGCTGGTGGCGCCTCGCTCGGTGGTACCACGAATCTGAGCAACCTGTCGGCGATGAAGTCACACGAGTAGCGCCATCCGTGCTCCTGCTGCTGCGGGTGTTTTAATTCAATAGTCACCACCATCATAGCGTCGGCATCGTCATCATGAGTTTCATATCCCTCGGTGAAGTTGATTTCGGTCAATAGTGGTCACCCAGGCCCTAATCGCCTCCCCTGCAGCCATTACTTGTATTTTTCCCGCGACTCTTCCTCGATTAACACCCCGCCCGGCATGACCGACTGGGTGAGCTCCTTTCGGGCTGTCGTCGTCAGTCTATTCCTCTTCCCTCTTCAGTTGCGTATACGGTCAGCCGCACTTTTCCTAGCTGTGATGGTGGTCTCGGCCAGTGTAGACCGAGATTGCGAAAGAGATGGTATGGACTGTGTCTCCTCTCTCACGGATACAGTCTCGGTGAGGCCTTGATCGGCATGCCGCGTCCTCGAAGTAGCCATCGCCTTTCAGGCCCAGTTCACTCGAGCGAAGGTGGATTTAGCCCCGACCAGGCCACAGGACGTGGACTTAGGTGAGAGTCCCACGGAATTTGGTTTTTCTGCCACTGTGCCCCCTTCCCAGACCAAGCCAAGAAACCGGGCTTCTTCTCGAAGGACATGAAAGAGAGTAAGTAGTCGCTGCGCTGCAGTGGTAGAATCCTTCGATCTGTTCAGTGCTAAAGCGACGAGATCGGTCCCAGACGCAGTCAGAGTTGGACTCGGAAGGCCAGACGATGTAGCAGACCCCAAACGAAGTATGTTAGACTACATCTCTTAGATTTGGTATGAACCTTGACACCTGTGTGGACACGCTCGAGGACGCAGTAGGCCGGTACAAAGTAGGCACGGCATCAGGATCGCCTTCGTCCAGTACAGCTGCTGTTAGGTGTTCGAGGGGCAGGTCATCAGCGTAGAGAACAATGTAATATCAGACACTTTGCTTCGCTCGAATAACGGAATCTTTGCAGGTGGTCCAGAGCGAGAGCCGAGTTAGAGCGGTAGTGGACCTCTCTAAAGTGGTGGATAAAGAAGTAGCATGAGTTCAACCAGAATCGACCTCTGAATACCCGATGCGTATCTTTGCAGGGTTCGACCTTCCATCTGGAGATCGATGAACTTTTCGACTTGTACAACAACGTGGCCGTGAGGTGCTCCACACTAATTACTTGCTTGAGCTGTAGTTCACTCTCTTCAGAGCAAATACCCTCGAGAAGTGGATGGCTGATGAGAAGACGGTGAGTCTCTACCAGTGCGGAGCTTTCATTGACTATTCTTCCTTCAACCTCAGGTACGTGATCATCTCAGCTCAGTGTATCGTATACTGCAGGCTAAATCAGTCCAGCAGGAGGTGGGTATTCTCAGTGTCTCAGTATCGGTAATCGTCAATGGTCATAGGGAGAGCTAGAGGAGATGAGAGTTATACTATCGAATGCTGTGAAGAAGATGCAGGGCATCCACTCTCATGTATCCAAGGTTCTCACCGCTGGTAAGGCCATATCCTCGACCGTAGTGGTGCTAGAAGGAGGTGTTGTTAGTTGCCAACGCTGAGACTGCTATGTACGAGTGGGCCTACAACGTCACTGTGAAGGTAAACGCTCAGACGACTAAGATAGTGAATGTAGTATTGATTAGAATTGGTGAAGGTATGGTATGACCGACTGCTTCCCTTTCAGCTTGCCCAAGGCATGGAGTACCGAATCGCGCAGATCGACAATGCAGAGATCGAGATGGCGAGAATGGCCAACCTCCTTCTCTCCTGTAGGATGCGTAGCTTGGACGGTATGCGTACCTTGGTACCACTTCAGTGGCGCGGCACTTCCACGACGGCGACATAACGGACGCTGCTGAGCAGATGGTAGTGCATACCAGCGAGGAGAAGCTGAGAGCGCACCGAAAGGGCAGCGGATCCATGGCCGGTGGGACGTTGGTACTCGCACTGAGGTGATCGAGGCCTTTCTTCAGACGGTCCTTCTCTTTCGGACATCGCCACCGCCCTCGGTGGTGGCACGGATATCCTGGCCGCACCGTCGCGGAAATCGTGATGATATCACGCATTCCTTCACATGCGTTCGTCGTTGTGGCTCGTCCGAGATTTTGTTTGAGTGCCTCAATGGGATGTCCCGGTGCTGTTGATAGGAGCATTACCTCGGACTGGGAAAGCTGCTATGGATTGTCGAGATGAACGATTCTGGAAGATTCGTATTCGGGGATTCCTGCATACCTGAGTGTTTGTTCTGCATGACATCCACCGTAGTACCAGACTCAGCTCCAGCGAAGGGCTCTTGGCGGTCGGATTCTATCGTCACTTCTGGCATCTGCTGGGCTGATTTGGATAGTAGTGATGACAGTAGGTGCCATCATATCCAAACCACACTGGCCCCTGGGATTGCTTATCTTCCAGGCATGTCCTTTCCTGGAGCCTCAGCGGTCGCCACGAAGCCGGAAGTGCGCCCAACTGTCTCTCCAACAGCATCTCCCTGTAGACAAAACTCAACGGAAGTCAGTGAGCTGAGCAGGAAGCTGTTCAGTAGGATGGGGCTGGGAGCTGTCCTACAAGAAGAGTCTCCGGATGTAGGGCTGACCCGAGCTGCAGAAGGCAAAGGTGCCCCATCGCGAGGATTCGGGTTCCTTATGAATATGTCTCATAATATGCTTCCTGATGATTCTAAAGATAGCAGGTCTATGTTGATGTCTGGTGAAACCTGTTCAACTGCACTAACGGCAGGGGTGTAGGCTCTTGCAGGGCTCGAGGACACCAAGCGGAGTCACAAGCGGTGTCTGAGCAGCAGCGGCGTGGGCGTTATAACAGGGGATACATCGACGGCTAGCAAGTTCAGGAGGGTTGCCAACGGGGATAGGCTAGCGGTAGGGGCTCTCTGCTCTGGTGGGCTGCATCACTTTGTACAGGCTGGGCCGAGTTCATTTCCCGAACCGGGGCGTGACCCTGTATTCGGCCATGAGAGCTCCGGTGGAGAGAAGAACGTAAGGGGCGAATTCAGTACTTAGGATGCCGAGAGTCATGCTAACACTCAAAGCCTTTTTGGTCAGTCTCGTGATCTCGGGCCCGATGGAAGTACGAGAAGGAAGCGTTACAGGGTGGCCCGGAGACGCCAGAGTATCGCCGGCGGGTGAGCTTCTCCTGCATTGGCATGCGGGGGGCTCACTGCAATTTGGTAGACCTGAACAACGACTCGAAGAAGCGTCCGAGGAGCAGTGGCAGCTGCGGTTTGAGCAGCGTGCAAAGCAAGTGGAGATCGGCAAGAAGACTGAGTCTTACGTTGCCTATCGGACCGCTGTATCAGTCCCTACTTCAGTTGGGCGATGGTGTAATGCTAACGTGGTCAGGTGAGTCCTTCCCGACGGAGGCCGTTTGTGGATCCTGTGACGCCGGATCCGACGAGCAAGCTCAGTAAGAGGGCATTCGAGGCCCAGCTAAGACGATGGAGGAAGAGTTTGCATTCACTGGAAATTCATGCGGAGCAGATGGTGAGTCATCTTGGTTCGCCCCGGGGCTCGCCACTGTGAAGCTCAGGTGTGAAAGGAGAGCTTCGTTCCTATCAATTAGAGTCATTAGAGGCATGATGCCATTGCGTCGCTCCGCTTAGTTGCGGAAAGTTGATATCATGATTGCCCACGGCTGCAGCACCAACACACGAGGTGCATGCAGGCATTTGCTTCGAAGTGCGGTCGTGTGGTGTTGGGATGAGCAGCATCTCTCGGGTATATTCAGATAGTTTAAATCGGTAGAAGTAGTAGCATGTCATCAGCACCCTCTTCCTCCACGGCTGTCGGCCCATCCACTTCCGGCGCTGGCACCCATTGAGGAGAGACCGACGAAGCTGAGTTGGGTGGAAATGTCCATGGAAGAGGATTCCTTTGGCAAGGATCCGGAATCACCACAACGTGGTGCCCGGTCAGAGCGGCCAGAGCCAGCCAAACCATCGAAAGTCTGCTGGGCGGATTTCGGCAGTGATGACAGTAAGTCTTCCATCTATCGGGCTTGTAGAAGCTGCTCTCGTCGGTCAGGTTTCTCAATGCCCGTGCCTCCGATTAATCGTAGAACCGTCGTAAGAGGTAACACTACCTTCCCGAAGGCGGCCCCCTTGGACGCCCAGGATTCATATCTCGAACCCCCGACCGATTCCAGCAAGCTGGCTGTTGGAGTAGCAGGTGAACGATCCTGGGACTGCGGTCGCTGGTAGTGGAAGTCCGCGGTCATCAGGCTTGACGACCGCTCCTGAGGAGAGTCGGCCGGCTGGGTTTGGATTTCTCATGAACAACACTCGAATTGTGATTCCTGAGGATTCCAAAGGAAGCGTGACGGGCGGGGAGCTCTTCAGCAACCTACCAGGTGAGTTTCAATCTCGAATCGGGAGTCCCGCGCTGTTAAAATGGTTCGTCAACTTGCAGGGCAGCTGGAGGACAGCAAACGGCCGGCAGCGAAGCGGCTATCCTCGGCGTCTGCTAATGGTGAGCTCGAGACAGCTAGCAAGTTTCGAAAGTTGAATAGTGGATTCAGAGTGAGTCTACTTACTGTTCGCGGTGCTGCTGCTGCTGCTGCTGCACGAGCCCTCGAAAGGCTGACGTGGCGACTGTTGCAGTGTTAACCTCAGGATATGGCTAAAGGCCCGTCCTTCTTCCCTGACCCTAACGCTGATGTCAAGCTTGACCCGATCTTCGGTGGTGATCATCCTGTGCGGGCTGAAGAGGCTGCAACCGAAGATGGTGGCAAGGTATCATAAACAATTGTTGTTTCTCGTTCCTCGAGGGTCTTCGTGCAGACACCTCTGACGGAACAACGCCGCCGTCGGCCTGTTCTGAGATCCCGGAGAAGGACGACGGGAGGTTCCGCTGCCAAGACCCCACTGTGAGCGATACTTGCCCAGGCTGGAGTGCCGTTGGTGATGGTTCCGTATGGCTGCAGGTCGGAGGTCCCTGCTACTGAAGAACAATGGCGTGCCCGGGCTGAGCAACGAGCCAAGCAGATTGAGATCGGCAAGATGACGGAGAACTACCTAGCCTACAGAGCTGCGGTAGGTTCATTTTCCTGATCGTAAATGAAAGTGTTCCGTGTGGTCTGTCAGGTTACACCGAGGAAGCGAAATCCTACGGTGGACCCCATAACCCCGGACCCTAACGAGAGGGTCAGCAAGAGGGCGTTCGATGGAGAGCTTAAGCAGTGGAGGAAAAAGCTGCACAGCGTTGAGGTACCTTAGAATTACCCGTAATTTTCCGACCGGAGACCGATCCGTGTGCCCTCTTCAGATCCCTCGACAGAGAGAAGACGAGACCGGCGATAAAAGCGAAGATTTAGTTGAAAACTAGCGTTCTGTTAGTGCACGAGCCGCTGCACCAGCAGCGCTATGGCTGCCGTTGTCTCAAGCCTCGGTCTATTACGTATGCAATGTATTTGTCTAGTGCAGACCACTGTTGCCGAGCTCCATTTTTGAAGTCTCGGGGACTGTGGGCTATGCCTGGACAGGTATGGAATAATTATTTAATCGTCCTTGCATGGAGAGGTTTATGATGTTGGCTGGTAGATGACCGCCGCCTCCGCTGCCACTCAAAGGCATTGCGTTAATACAGTAGGGGGTGCACAGCGAACGGAGTCAGTACGATAGTGAGCCCGCCA
Organism: Perkinsus olseni; assembly: GCA_013115135.1. Classification (NCBI taxonomy): domain Eukaryota; phylum Perkinsozoa; order Perkinsida; family Perkinsidae; genus Perkinsus; species Perkinsus olseni. Next base: position 29,383 of record JABANP010000222.1, on the reverse strand, counting down.
TCTAGAAGCGACTCTTCGAGTTGGAAGAACATTTATTTTTGTAACACGGCGGCCATATGCATGGTATGATGATGAACCAACGATCGAAAGGCTGGCAATGCCCATCGTGTACTTTCTGTAATCCACCTGATGCACTCCTATGTAAGTGCTGCGAGAGAGAAGCCAATCCAGCGTACCTCGAGGCTGATACACCCAGGAAGGTGACGAGGCAGGATCCACGTCGCGGGGCGGTTGTCGGTAAAGGCTGCTTGGTTTGTTGTCAGGCTTCGCCGAGGCAGCAGGGTGTTCGATGGTACTGCGTAACTTGCGATAAATGGTACCCGGCTGGTGTGTCAACCTGCGCCTCCTGCGGTAGTGGTCCTCCTAAGGAGAGGATAAGATGCCGAGGATGCAAGAGGATGCTCGAGTACTCCCTTGGCTGGCGCTCTTCCCTCTCCAGTAGCGTCGCCCTCAGGTTCATAATAAGTCGCCCGCCTGCAATGCTGGTGGCCTGCCAAGCGTGTAAGGTTTTCACGCCGGTTAACGGGGAGCGATCGAAGGATGGGGTAGGAGGTGCCTGGAGTCACTCGGCGTTGACTGCTGGCCTCTGAGGTAATCGATCCGACGCGGCAAAGTATCCGGTCGGCCGATGATGCAGCGACAGTGGCGAGAGCAAGGCTTTCCTTCATTACAGAAACGTGGGTCAGCAGTCAGGGTTCAAGTCGGGCTTGTACTGGTGCTGCTGTGACAGGTGCCTCAATCTCAACCAGTCCTTCGTTGACGACGAGTTTCCCCCCAGCCCGCTCTCCTTGTTCAAGCATGGCCACCAAGGGGCGACCACAACAACCAACGTTCATAGCAGATGGGGCGAAGTAGCCAGCGGATCGCCCGTGTGTTGGGTAGAGGATGATGATGACCTCAGGTGGCTGCATTGCCTTGGCTGAGGCCCGGTCCAGGATACGCTCTCTTCGACCCTGCCACTGGCCCTGTGCCCGAGGATGTGCTCCAGGTATGGCATCACGATGCGGTCGGCGGAAAAAACTTGTCGTTTTAGGGAGCCCTCGGTGACTGCTGGATGTTGTCTGCATTGGCGGCCCTCTGTCAACAACGACCGAGTCTCGTCAAAGACCTCTTCCCCTATCAGGCAAGCTTCGCGGCAAGTCACGGCTAGCGACTCCGGTTCAACTCAGGACGGTACCGAGAGGTCAGCTGTTGCGGGTGTGTACATGGTTCGTCTGTGTGATTCCAACGGAGCCTGGAGGCTCGTAGTTGTCGACGACCATTTCTTATCTACTGCTCCAGGGCGTCGAGTATTTGCAGGCAAGGGCTCCAGAGTACTCTGGGTGTCCCTTCTCGAGAAAGCCTACGCCAAGCTGAGCGGCTCTTACGAGGCGATAGAAGCAGGTAAGCCGGTCTCTGGCTCCTATGGAGGCCACTGTTGGACTCAGGAACAGCATCAGAGGGTCTGACTATGCTTACGGGATGGCCGTGTATATCGTATCATCTCCAACCCGGCAGGCCAGGGACCAACGAGGGACGTGAGGTCACTCAGGTGGACGATGACGTTCTCTGGGGTATCCACGTCATACGGCTGCTACGACACCGGTATCGGAGATCGCCTGAGCAGGTTCGCTAGTCAGCCACGCCGGAGTTCACATCATGTGTGCAAGCTGCGGGTTCGTGGACGGCGTGGGCAAAGAGGAATACGAGGCGATGGGCCTGTTCAGCGAGCACTGTTACACCATACTCAAGGTTCAAGAGGCCCACCAATAGGTCGGCTTGCCTCCATTGGACTGTCTCTTCAGGTGGTAGCGCTCGATGGTTTGCGGTTACTCAAATTACGGAACCCCTGGGGTAGGGGCAGCTAGTCGCTGTCTGCTCTTGAATGGAGCCTGCGCAGGTTCAAGAGTTTGGCGGGGACCATATGGCCCTTCATCGGCTGAATGGACAGCTGAACTTCAGAGTCGATTGCAGTCGGCAACGCAGGAGCCTCCCACGGGACAGGGGATTTTCTGGATCTCCTTGGCGGACCTCCGACGGTGGGTGCGGGATACCACACGCGGGACACTGATGGGCATTTCCCAAGATACTTCTGCTCCGTGACTGTATGTCTCCACGAGGACTCGTGGTCGGAGGCCCGTACCCCTACCATGCCCTTCCCTTCGGTGCTCTCGCATCCCGCTGTCCCTGCAGCAGAGATAAGTTCATTCGCCAACAGCCAGGCTAATTTAGCAGTCTTTCAAGTGACGGCCTCTGCTGGGCGCGGGCGGCTCGGAGTACTCTCATCCCTCAGAGTTCTGACAGGAGTGCCGAGAACAGTGCGTTCCCGAACGATATCGGTATAGTTCTGTTTCGTCGACGTCCAGCCCCTAATTCGAATGTGTTGGATTACGTGGCGAGCTCACCACGGTGAGCTACCTGTCTCTGCGCAGCATCCACTTTTGCTCCTTCCAGGAGTACTCAGTCGACTGTGCAACTCGACACGTGGCTGTACTCCCACACACAGGAAGAGACTAACGACGTGGAAACTCGCTTCCTTGCCGTCATTCTCACGTTCAACCACCGGGCTGGCTCGGTCACTCGGCGTCGCCGAGAGTTCACACTCGGGGTCTTCAGTGCCAAACCAGTTATTGTTCGCGACCTCTTGGTAAGACTTTAAGTAGAGTTGAAAGTTCCGATGGCGATCTTAACTCAGGTGGGTTTTGCGATGGAAAGGACCGCCCTGGCGGCCCACATAGCTGCTACAGGCAGTTGTCAAATAAATCATGGTTTTTACCTCTACACCGCCTACGACGCCGGGTACTCGGTCTACGTGGTCAACACATCCAAGTAACCACATTCACTGCTCTTGCTCCCGTTCACTCTTCTGTTGTTTTCAGTCGTGCCGTCTACTTCGAAGCGACTGTAGCGAATGCCGTGAATTTATCAAGTTCTCGTGGGTGGGCATCTAACAGCGATGGGTCGAATATCGCCATCAGCACACACGACCTCATTCTTCCTGGCCAGGCTATGATTGTCAGAAACACCAACACCTGCGTGCCTCCCCAACGGTTCGTGTGCAGGTGCTCATCGTTAGCGACTGGGGAGGAGGTTTTCGATATATGCATAACTACCGATACACCTTCATGCAAAGATGGTCTGCTGACCAAGTTTTTCACACACCGCCCATAGAAGAGGAAAGCATTCACCAACCGTTCGCATGCGGCCCGAACTCCTCTCAACCTCTCATACGTTACCCTTGACCTTTACACTGAGTCTTACTACTGTTTCTGGCAACAGATTTCGTTGTGTTGTGTATCATTGGAAAGCTCGTGTGCGTGAAGATACAGGTCGAGCCGGAGTCGTTACCTCCTTGCTCGTTCTCTGTATTGTGTTTGGCAACTCTGTCGGTCTCAGCTAGCCGCAAGTGTCAGCCCATTGCAGGACTCTTTTGCGCGGGCTGATCATTAGTCGCACGCAAGAGGCGACGCTCAGACCAGTTACTGTTGCGAGTGTGCCATAACACGCCGATTTTTTTCATTACTCCGCGACTAACACAAGCAGGCATAAAGTCAGAAATGATCATGCTCCTGTCTTCGTGAGTTTACCGTCAGCTTGATTATCAGAAGTGCTAAGTTCTGGAGAGAGTCGAACCAGGAATTCCAGACCGTTGATTCGGTCCCCGAGCCCTAGAGTGCAACCTGAGGGAAGATGATCCAGAAAACGCAACCAGCGGCAGCGCACTCACCTTGCAAGAGAGTTTGGGACGACTTAGATGGTAGACGCTTGTGATTTACGAAGCTGACAAGAATGCCTCCTACGGAATGTCCTGGAGGGGTACTCACGTGCCGTTTATCCCACCACCATCGGTTGCGATTAAGTGATTGCCCTCGATAGAGAGACTGCAGTGATTTCGGCTGACTAACTCCGACTTATACGCGGAGTCGATGCACAAGTTGCAATTCCGATGGCGGCCAATCCGGTAGGATCCATCGACCGGTCCTGGCTGAACCACGAAGTGACACGAAGATCTTTCGTATGCGGGATACGCTACATGAATGAAGCTGGTATCGTCCCGGTGAGAAGGGGTACGGACGTTCGAGCTCAGACCGTACAGATGGAACACGCAGTCCTTCGGACACGGGAACTCAGTGTCGTCAGTATCGACTAATCTAAGGAGCATCTCTCTAGTATGCAGGCCGCGACATCGGGCACACACCTCACTGCATTCACACTTCCTGCAACGTCCACGATCGCGACCATCGTGTTTTCTTCTTTCCAAACCTCTACAAGATGCGGAGAGAGTTCTCGAGAGACTGTAAGGAGAACATAAGCCGCCTTCACTCGAGCCAGACCCTCACCTGCTATCTCGTTATCATTCTGCCATGCTCGAGCCATCCATCTCTCGCCGCCCTCGGTGCCCGGTTCGATGCAGACGCTCAGTTTAAAAACATCGCCCGAGACAAACTTCCGCTGAAAACAGCGGAGCCGTGCGAACGGGACAACCAGGAAGAGTGATACTGGACGAAGAAGGCTTGCAGGGATCTTCTCTGACGGCGGCTCTCCCTCGAACTGCCCTGGTATGTCGTACACTACGGGTAGCTCATACCTAACGCAACGATCAGGTATCAGGGGGAGGGGCCAGCCGCCTACCCGCAGACGAATGCCGGGCCTCTGAGGTCACTAGCATTATCGATGTAGGTCATGTCAACACGACGCTTAGGCAGGGACTTCGACGAGCACAATCCGAGGGCCATGCAGCTCTTAGGCCCACACTTTATCGCGGAAAGCACTCTCACCTATAAGCTCGAAATCTCTCTCGTCCCTGTACATGGTACCCACCGCTATCCTAGTCGGTTTATTTCTAGTCGGCAACGGTGTGCGGACGAACGTGACTGCTTGCTTGAGGCCCTCGTACCGGACTGCCGTCCGCATGTCCGGGGAGAGCCTCAGCGATGGACTAACACGAAGATGAGTGGCGCATGATGTTACACGGCCTAAACCAACCTTAGGAAACCCTGCGCGAAGACGCCCTCAGTGGCTGCCTCTAGCGGTGGACAGAGATCAGGAACTGGAGTTACAGGTTTGATCGGCAGTCGTGGGCTCGGAGCCAGCTGACCTTGTCGGATCTTCGGAGCCTCCTGGGCTGCAGGGGGACTATGCGGTACTAACGAAACCCCTCTCACGTTTCCGGACAGGTCGACCAGACCATACGGATGGGGGTGCTCCGACACCTACGACATGGACAAGTTGGCGATGGAGTGGTATGGTACTTTACTCTGATGCTCGTGATGTAGGGGGAGATGCGCCGCTGTCCTTCACTCTCGACCATCAACACCCACCACTGGCCTCCCGCACCACCCTGCCATGCACGGAGCGTCAGCTTAGACCCCTCCTTCAACATAGTCTAACAAGGACATGCTGACGGACTTCAGACGACCGATGGGGTCACCCTCGGCCGCCAGAGTCTGCTATCGAGCTTATGCATGGACACATCCTTGCCTATCTTCACCTTTGGTAAATCATAACCTATGAGTACCTTCCATAACGCAGTGTGCGTTAGAGTAGCCGCCATCGGCGGCTCACAGGATTCACTAAATTCTCCGGTCGGCTGTAAAGGGTTTTGTCCCACCGCTGAGGCACATCCGGCAGTATTCCAACAGCCATGGTGTTCCCTATACCCGATGCCATCGACTCGACCTCTGAAGCATCACATGACGAGAGAAGGGAGGCGATCACAGCGGCCTCCTACTGATAGTAAAAGCCCATCCCATTTGGTCATGAGAGTCGGGCACTTCCACCACCAAAGTCCCACCGGATATGCCGCCAGTAGTTCTCATTGCTGTCGTAGGAGGGCTACCACTCAGTCTTACACGGTCACCGACGCAGCGGGGCACCTGCCCGAGAGGCCAGGAACTCTCATTAAACAGCGGGGCCCTACGAATCTGGGGCCTGCGTCGTGGTCTTCTCCATGATGACGACGGTGTCGACCTCTAATAGACCTCGTGTGACCTGAGGCTAGTGAAGCCCCGCCGTCGCTGCCAGGGCGATGGCAACAACTACTTTTTGTGGACTCCGAGGGGCTTCGTACCGCTGTATGGCCTGCAGGAGCAGCTGCTCCTCCCGCTCCTGCCGTTCTGTCATCGGCCATTGTTGAACTGTCTTCAGCCTGGACTTGCGTACAGGCAATCACTGGACCGTCCGAGTGGGTAAATGGCGCTGCCTCATCCCGCTGCCCTGCAGCAGCAAGTACGAAGTCTCGAGAGCAACAACAAACCCTACTGAAGACCTTCCCTCTCGACCCCCGACGTCGTTTGGCTACACTCGTTGCGACTTCAGCTCCACGGCCTGAGACCAGCGGACATCATAACGCTCCACTGGTGGTGTGGGCGCTCTACCCGCTGATGATGATGAACGGATAATGTCGACGATGTTGGAGTGCTCGACGTTCTCGTCTGCTTCATTCTCGCTCTCCATTACAACAGTGTCATCTAGATCATCGTGTTCGTCAGAGCAATCCATTTGTATACACAACTGTTAACGAGGCTTCCGTCAGCAGTGCTGCTACAAGACTATGATTTGGCCTAGGAGTGGTATGGGATTCATGAGATAGTATGAGTGACCGTGTAACACGACACACCTGCAGCATAGGAGTTCCTGTTACTGTTATTTAGCCACTCAATCGTATAAACGAGGGTGTATAAAAGCTATCGTAGAAATCAAAGTCAACAATCACAGAGACTGTCCCTTCTCCTGTTCTAGTAAAAGTCGCATCTCATCGGCCAACGTACGATCACCATTGCCGTTGATGGAGAATAGGTACAGTGCTTTCACCAATTTCCGACTGGCAACAGAACGTCCTGAGACTGAGCCAATTAACGACAGTGCCACTACTGTCGGCAGTCAAGAAGTCCCCCCACCACCTGTTGGCGATGACTTCGAGCATCGGCGTAGTTCCGTGTTTGAGAGATTCGCCAGTGCTGCTCGTAGTGCACCAGTAACTCGTTTGTTGCCTCCTGCCACGCCCTCGGCATCAGCCAGACACTCCGCCATGCTGACGTACCTGAGGTTGGCTATGGCATCGAGCAGAGCGAGAGGCTGAGGTGTCAGCTGACCCGTCGAGGAACTGGGCTAGCTGGGCCCTGACAACGACGCACTCCACGAAGGCATCCGGCTCTTCGTCAACATGCTTTGATAACCATTGGAAAGCCGCCTCAGATCGCCGTGATATTATCTGATTATAGACACCAAATAGAGGCTTCAAAAGGAGGAGGCCAACATGCTCACCGTGATGGCTGCGTCGCTCCGCTTGCCAGTATCCGATGCCAGCTTGAGTATCTCCGCCAGCTTAACATGAGCTCGACCGGCATCCACCAAAGCCGTACACCGGGCTAATAGGTTCGCTGCCTCTGAGGAATACCAACTTTCGAACAGGTCACACAGCCAAGGCCTCCTGACCATCGTTCGCATCCTTCGCAGTCCATGCCTTGCCAGCAAACACTAGCGCCTCGGATAGCATAGTCGATGCTAGAGTACCGATTGACTGGCTCTTCACCTTGGTCAGGAAGTCGCCAATTGGCTGCCAGATTACGTCGTGCTCCATAGCCACTCTAACTGGCGTCGAATAGCCACCTGAGCGGAGGACGTCAACCGTTCAACAGAGGACAGCCCCGTGCTACCCTCCTGAGTCAGATTATCAGCATTCATGAATGCAGTCGCGAGGTGCCGTCCAAGCTGTTGGGCCTGCTCGGCAGCAGTGGCGTAGATGTCACGCTTGCTGAACGCCGACTCAGCCTCTCTATTCGCCGAGGCCGACCTGAGGGCAACTGATGTCGTCAAATAAGACCACGGTGTAAGCAGCAGTACTTAGCAGCACGCTCGAGGTGGCGTATGGCTCTGTAAGTGCACTGGTATCTCTCGACAGAATCTTCTCCCGCTTTCGAAGCATTGGCTAGAGCCAACCAAAGCCTAAGAGGAAGGTCTAGCCATCCCGCTGCTCGACAGCCGCTAACTACCTGGCCAAGTTGACGAGTGGAACCATGACATTGAGTTTGTCTCCAGCGGACACAAACTCATTGTATGATTCACAGAAGGCATCCACAGCAGATGCCACCACAGCATCGGCATCATGATCGGGGTCCACTGTGCCGGACCTCAGGAGCTCCGTCAGCTGGCCGAGATGTATGCAGCCTAGCTCATTAATGGTGCTGGCTAGCTGGGCACGTCCACTACGGCGGAAGTCATCAGTGCGCCTGACGAGGCACCAACCTCGCTGCTTCAACCTGGCAGCATCTCGAGGCAGCTCACTTCTGTCGCCGCTTATGCTCTCGCTGTGGTGCGTTTGCTGTCTCCAGGGCTCGAGTTAGGTACTTTGGCTGTCAGTCGGAGGAAGCCAGCGGGCGTGCCGTCGCCGGTCAACTCCTTCCGCCGTTTGTCACTCACCAGAGAGTGCCTTGCAAATGACGTCACAGCCGAAAGCGCGCGGTGATTCCGAGCTCACTTTATCCAGTCTTTTCTGAGCCCTGCGGCTTCGAGCGTGCCGTCCATGAGCGCCTCAGTCCCAGACAGTAGCTCCGCACAGACCTCGCCGCCCGTCCCTTGCTGCACGGGCGCCTCCCCGAGAACTTCCAGATCATTTTCTACTATCTCGAGAGCAACGCCGCTCGGCATCTAGATGTGAAAGAAGTCATCCCGACAATTTCGTGGCGCGTGACTACTTGAGAAATCTGTTGAGGTGATATCCCACAGTTGGCCATACTGTGCAGCCGATGGGCCATAACACGACACAAGTCTCGCTCCACATTCCAGCACTCCACCGCCCTCCTCTGTGCATCCACCTTCATCAGAGATACCTGATGACGCAATGTTGCCTGCGCCGCCTCGGACGGCTGTAGTACCTCTGCCGCCGCCAGCCATTGCATCAGCCACAACTGCCAGGCTATCGAATGACGGAGACGCTCATCGGAGCGATGAGTGTTAGCGGTCTCTCCAGCAGCCGTTAGTCGACACCTGAGGTTGCCTCGTCCAACTGCAGCAGGCACAGGTTGTGTAGTACCAATTCTGGTAGAGCCGTACCATGACCTCCTCGACAGCACGGACTGCCGTGAAGGCGAAGGAGACATACAGCTGAACGCCCAAGTGCGGTGCCCCACCCCTGGAGGTATCTTGACGATAGCTACTGCCGGAGGTACTGATCGAAGACACATGATGTTTCAATGATTGTTGCTGTTGCTGTTGTGCAGTAGTACCCTTGATGGAAGGCCGCCAGAGCCTGCATGAGAAGGTGGCAGCAGCGTACTAGGCCGACATGGGAGTCCATCTCATCAGCTACTGATGATAACTGCATGCATATCACCGAGTAGAGCTCTGGGTAATCAGCCTGATCCGTGGAGGAGGGAATGATGGTGGACATTGCGCTGCTCCGACTATTACCCTTTGAGGATGTATCAACGTGAGGCCCTTCCACAGAACGTCCAGTCTACTCTCAGCCGGGGCTGACGGCATCCTCGAGGCCAAGGTGACACACAGCTCCGCCAAAGGGCGGCTAAGCATGGAGGAGCTCGGGGATACTCCCTTGTCCGGCAGCTGATCTCCGAAGGGCTTGCTAGTGGTATCATACAGCACGCATGCGTTAGTGTCTCTATAGAGGTAGTAGGTCCCTCCTTGCCGAGTGCAGTGGCGTTTTAAGAAGTGCAATAAACGTTCTGCCTGGTCTATGATCTGGTCAGGGTCGAACGTGCCGTCCCCAGATTCCTCTTCCTCGGCCAGGTCAGCTGTGTCACACAGGCTCACTCGCTTCCCTCGGCACCAAGCGACCTTACCGACGCTAAGTAGGTTGTTCTCGACCCAGGCATCTCGCCGGAGGTTCTTAGGGACCCTAGTACCACCAGGGGGCACCAACTTCAACGAAGCCATCGAGGAGAGGGAGTCTAGAGAATCCAGAGGGCTGGCTCCACGACGATCAGTAGGGAATACCACCATATCACATCCCAGTAGTATCCTATACCCTCCTAGAGTCCACTGGACAGTACGACCAAACCTGGAGGGTGGAGCACTGAGGCGAGGTACTGCCAGTTGGAACATGGTCCTGGGGTCCCGGACGGGGCGGTCCTCCAAGGCGAGCAAGTCCCGTATTTGAGGATTGCCCTCCATTACTGGCTTCACTGACAGCGGCTTCTGATTGCCCGATTCTTCCTCCTCCTTATTGTCACTACCGGGTGGCCCTCCTTGCCGTGGTGGCGCGCTCCTAGTCCTCCCGACCAAAGCACTATATGCCTCCTCGCCCTGCTCCTCGTCGACATCAGTGAAGTGGAGGAACGTCCGCTTTACCGTGGCCTTGAGGCCAAGCTCCTCCGGTGTACTGTCTGTGAGGGGGCTCGGCACCACAGGGGATGCCCTAGGGGAACACTGCTCAGCGGGGCATAGAGTAACGAAGCCGTCCCTATCACGTGCCCCTACTGGTCCAGAGGAGGAGTCCAGCACTAGACATGACCTGAAGGACAGCTGAACCCAGCGAGAACGCGTGTAGTAGTACCCTATCCTATGCACTGCCAGAGGGGTATCACACCCTTCTGTTGCTGTGGCCATCGCTACAAGATTGGTAACATCCCTCAGCTGTCCTGCGAAGTCTGGCAGACCAAACAGGCTGTCCGCATCCTGGGTAGCTGAACTGGCATGCCTGAAGAAGGAGCCGCCATGTGACAATCCCACCACGATAGATACTGTGGGCAACAACAGCCTCGAGGGCGCACTGGAGCTGAGTGGCAGCTCTTTCCAGACAATTTCCTGCATTACCCCGGCATATTCTTTCTAGCGTACTCCTCACTAGCTTTTACATCATCCTGTTCATCGAGCCTGTCCTGTCCTACGAGGAAGGTCGCCAATGGGACAAGAGGATGAGGCTGTGAGAAGAGGGAGAATCCGCTGTCTTGCTGCTCTTTGTGATCAACCATTTACACCAATCAAGCTTCGAGATTTCCGCTCCTACCACCCTTGCAAGACTGAATCAACTCAACAGAGAGACGATCAACGAAACTACAAAAGGGAAACTTGATGTTGCATTCGTGAGTGTATGTTTCGACTAATGTAATTCCTCTATGTCCACTCGTAGTAAATCACCCTACCTCAATGAAAAGGATAACGACTCTGCTACGACTAAGAAGAAGAAAACAACAGATAGAAATAAGAATGGCCTTGTGTACGGCGGCCGATCTAGAACAACAAATCTACCTTATCACTACGAGCTGAGTTTAATGAGCGGCGGCCTTCTCACCTCTGGCAACACCGCAAGCCCACGGGCAAGCGAATGCCGCACTGATAGAGGCCATACCGTTATTGAAGTTGTCCCAAGTGAAAAGTGCGGCCACCTTGGTACAGACGAAAGTAGCAGCCTTTACGATAGCATCCTTAGCGAGATTAAAGAGCTCATACGCCTTCACAGAGACGGTCTTGTACATCTCCTGAATCTCATGTTTCCTCTCAGGAGTGAACACCTTATTGTAGGTATCAATGACCTTACCCTTGAGGCACAATGAGTACTCCTTAGCCTTGGTGAACGTGAAGCGGCCAGCACTCTCCACCCACTCCCAACAACCTATAGCATGAGCCTTCAAGGATTGCCACATTCCAGGGGCTTTCTCTTTCAGCTCGCTGTACTTGGCAGAGGCTCTTGTCTTGAAGCAGCCCCAAGCAGAGGCACAGAGCTCCTTGGCACCAGACCAGAGGAAGGACCAGAACTCCCACAGTTCAGACGTGTACTCCTTGCAAGGCTCAATGACGTAGTAGTCAGCACGGGTATACACACGAGAACACACAGTACCGGCCAGACCTAGAGCGCGAGCAAGCTCACTTTGATGCTCAGCAGCGGTAGTGGTACTAGAAGGCTTCTGCTCCTCAGGAGCCTTGTCCTTGCTTGAGCACGAGGGACTTGTGGTAGTAGCAGCGGACTCCTCCTCAGAGTGGGTCATATCAGCAGGCTCATCAAGAGGGGGGAGCATACTGTCCACTAAGACCTCGGTCCTATCAAGGAAACTGTCGAAGGCAGCAGACATGTAGTCACTAGCACTGGTAGCAGCGGCGGAGATCTTCTGACCAGTGGGAGTCTTCTTGAAATCATCGACGCGTTCTTGAACCTTGCTGCTCGCCTTTTCGAACTTCTCGCTAACGGACTGCGTCATCTCGGGCGTGAGGATTGGGAAGGGAGGGACGGCGACGAATGCATAGGAGATCATCTTTACGATTTATACGAAACTTCAACTGAGCAATACGGCAGATTACTTTCGGGTCGGATAACAGCCGTTTTGAACAACAGCTGAACCACTGCGATACGAGCTAGCCGTAAAAGATAGTACAGGCAACAACACATCCGAGGCGATACGATACCACGCAATTATGATCAGAATGGAACGATTCCTAGTGAAAATACGGAATAGAATGCAGTTGCGCAAGGTGCCAACCTAGCCTTGATGGGCCGCACAACTGTCCCGACACAATGCTGTCCCCGTATCTTAGGAGAGGCTGCCGATGAAGGCGGATGATATCCATCCAAATCACAATAACAGCTCCTTAGTGGCGATCAGAAACGTAAGTCATGAATTCAATATCCTGATCCTGCAGGGAAGGCGATAAGAACCGTGGTGCAGCCCGACCTCGACTTCAAGATACTCGTAAACCACTTAGCTCAGTAGAACTCATCAGTATGTTAGAGTGTTACCTCTTCGGACGAGTAAGCGCTGCGCCATATTGATCATGACGCGTTCGTCTTCGAAGTGCAGGAAAATTGCAAGAAAATCCTGGGCCTTCGTGCAGTTGCTCGCTCGCCCTTGATGAAACTGTAGGCTGCGACCCATGGCTGGTCGCGTGCATGATATGCCAGTGAGAAGGGCTAGTACTCCTCTTAAGGCGGTAGACAAGTGTACTCAGTATTAGGGTGCGGGGGAGCCTCGCTAGCACGAAGAATGGGATGTATATGATGTTGGGCTGATGTGATCGATCGACGCTATTTTGGTGCGATTCAGACTCCTTTCTAAACACCCCTCAGTAATCATGGCAGAGCGGAAGGCTGTTATCAAGAACGCCGATATGTCTGAGGACATGCAGCAAGATGCTATCGATTGCGCCACTCAGGCTCTCGAGAAGTACCCTAACGAGTCATTTCCCGCTTGGGGCGCCGCTCGCGACCGTTCCCGCCCGTGGGATCCGCGGTTTTTCGGTACCGCACTGGCCCCTATCACTTTTGTTTGTTCAGGTACAACATTGAGAAGGATATCGCTGCCTACATCAAAAAGGAATTCGACAAGAAGTAGTGCTTCCGTCAAGTGCTCCCCTATGTATCCATGGACCCCCCCTCCTTCAGGTATAACCCCACCTGGCACTGTGTTGTCGGCCGTAACTTCGGCTCTTACGTGACGCATGAGAGCAAGCACTTCATTTACTTCTACCTTGGACAGGTGGCCATCCTCCTGTTCAAGTCCGGTTAAGAAGTGATGTAACGGCCTGACTATTCCCAGCAACGCTGCTATTTGGGTAGTGCGATCAGCTAGTAGCTCGTACTTCTAGTGGCGATCTTTGCTCGGGTTCGCGGCCATAATGATGTATTGCCGGATGACGACTGATGAGTGTATGTTATACTATTATTCACGGCATGGAAATTGTGTTCAGCAGTTAAGTTCAACTCAGGAGGAATAAGTACAGGGAGAAGCAGATGGAGATCGGGAGCGTGAGAAGTGTTTCTCCATCGGAGGTCGCTATGTTATCGTCCTTAACGGAGAATGAGTTGCAACGATAGTAACTGGAACTCATGGCGATAGCAAAGATAGCAGGAGCAATGTGTGAAACTCATGTCCGCGGGCGCGCCTGGCACCCTCGCGCCGTCCTCCGATCACTTGAACTCGCTCTCAATTCTTGATAACTACCAATAAAATGGTGCGGCTGGTGCTAACGTCTTCTAGAGCAGAGGAAAGGTACAGTACTTATCTTCAAGAGGTGAATAGTTGCTCGTTGCGGACGTTGTGTATTAGAATCGCGGAAATCCGATTGATTGCCATATCGTCCACAGAAAGGTGCCCCTTCCCACAATAATAGTCAACTCAAACACTTCACACATCAACTTCAAGCTTTGTTTGCAGGATAATGTGCAGTTGAATTATAGGAATGTCATGGTATGCTCAACAGTGTCTGGATATGGTCGGTGCGTTCCACCGTACTCGGCTTCCAGTTGCTCTTTGTCTAAGAACCTGCTCACTAAGGTATCGTGGAAATCGGCTCCTAGAATATCAATCTTCTCTTTAGTTTGACTGTCTAGACAAGGCTTCATGACGCGCCAGAAAGCAGTAAAAACAAAAGGACAGTTGACCTGATCACGGAGCATCTCGAAGGACCTCAAGGGCACGTCCCCACTAGTATGCCAGCGTATAAGCGTTCGGGGAACTCATCCTGGGCCAGACGTATGAATTGTCGAGCGAACGACATGTCGGCATTTCGGGATACTGACCACCCCTAAGACAAAAGATCAATAACCTCTATGCACTGGTTGATCGGCTCACTTCCAAGTCTATAAGGACCACCAATTTACCGTCGCTGCCTGGTATTGAATCCGCGGTTTTTCCGAGCGAATCCAGGTTGTATGCCAAGTACTTGATGTATCTGGCGAGACCATGAGGGAGGCGAGTCAGCGGGTTGAGTACTCTGTAAGGCCACCATGAATGTCTTTAGGCACTATATTCTTGGCCTTGAACACAGCGAAAGGATGGCCACATCGAGTCACACCAGCGAACTTCCATGCCTCTGAGATCATCAATCTGAATATGCCAAGCTTGAACCAAACCCACTCACTGCTCGCTAACGCATGAGGGAAGTCTTCATGCGGTCTCATGTTCTCGATAGGGCCATATGTCCTACGGAACTCGACATGCTCCTTAATCAACTTCAAAGCATCCTTCAACCTCCCTGATCAAGGGACCCTCCGTCCCATCAGCTAAGCCTGTTTACCGTTCCGGGCCTTGGCGAAGCGAAGGTAATCCCTGTCTGTGACCCGCCAACCGCAGTACTCCAAGATGTACTGGGGAGAGAGGTCTTGAAGCATTCGAGTCACTGTGTCAAGATAAGGACCATCAAGTGATACCCTGAGAGATATTTCTGTCATGGAGCAAGATTCCGCGGAAGCTCAGGCGGCCGCCGCCTACTGAAGGGTCGCAGTCGTCACGGGTCGACTTTTATGGTGATCGTCAGCTGAGGGCTCTCCATCATCAAACTCCGATTGCGCTGTATGATACACGGAATTCGTCTGTTGCGAGGGGGCGTCCTTGCGAGACAGCGAGGAGAAGCTCCTATTGAGACGTTGCCTAGCAAGGGAAAACGTCTCGTTCAAACGATGGTGCTCTCTCATCACAGTGCTATCATTATCCACAGGAGGGCCAGGAGTACGTTGAAAAGTTCTGAAGGCGCTCCAACTAGCTGAAGAAAGGTGAGAAAGAGAAGTGCGGCTGAAGGCTGGTCCAAATGAAATGGAAGCCCGAGAGGCATACACGCCTGAAGAGCAAAGATCTCGAAGCATTGACAACAACATGAACAGTGTTCCCTTCTCAAGAAGCAGCTAGAGATCGTAGTTCAGCGGATAGGAGGGGGTGGTGAAGAAGCAAATAGAGGTGGTGGTAAGGTAATGGTTATATGGTAATGGATATAAAGATTCTCGACCCACCACCATACATCAATGACGATACATTCGCCATGGTATGTCACTATGGACTACCAGTAGACATTATACCAAACTATGCAGGCAAGCCAGCAGAGCCAGCAGCAGCAAGGAGCCCACAGTTATCCCCAATTCACGATGTACTTACAGCAAGTGAAGAACACCTTGATGATGACACAGGCGTGTATCAAAAGGCCTACGCCATAGAATTATTCTTCTCCTGTGATGCAGGTGGTGGTGGTGGCGATGATGTTGGGGTATAAAACGGCGGTACCGGCATGTCAGAGCTCGAGTCCAACAGATGGTCGAGTGTAATCTTCTGCAGCTCAACAGCGTGAGCATGGCCCACGAGGCATTGGAAAATCTCCTCTGCTGAAGCGTCATCTCGGAGTACCGGAGAACCCAGACTGCAGCCGATAGAGTTTTGAGTCTCTCTCATCTTCCGAGCCTCTTGCCGTTGCTTACGGCTCATCCTCGATCTCTTCCGAATATCATGATGAAAGTGACAAAAGAGGCATTCAACACCGTAGACGCAAGGCCTCTCACTATTATTAGCAAACACGCATGGCCGACATGTACCGAGCTCATGCACTATACTACCCGCCGAAAGCAGCTTCCCTGTCTGCGGGTCTCTGGGTATCAACGACAGCAACCGATTACGGTCCTCCTCACTGAGGTCCTTCATATTAATGTGAGTAGGACCCGTCGCCCTCTTGTTACTCCCAGTGTGAGGAGCACTAGGAGTATCTTTCTTCACAGCTTCATCAACCTTCTGCGTCTCGTCGCGATTAGGGGCTCCAGAATCGAAAGTGGCAATTCCAGTAACAGTAGTATCGAAAGGAGACCCCGACTGACCCTCGGGCATAATCGTATCAGAGGGTACACCACCGACAACACTCGATAGGTGGTTCTCGTCGCTCTGAACTGACGAACCAGAGCTATATTCCGGTCTAGCTTCGGGAATAGTGGCCGGAGGACCAGAGAAGGGCTGGTGCAGAATCTGACAATATGACAGTAGGAGAAGGCAGCAATTGCAGAGAGAGATACCTTACCGAGGTTGGCCCAGTAGCCACTTCCGGAGCCACTGGTTGGAGGCCGAAAGCAGCACCGCCCCGAAATAGCATGCTGGCCAGCTGGGAGGCAGTCCTGTCGATGTTGGTCCCCTCCGGCATGCTCCTTGCCTTCAGGGCCATTGATGGACGTGCATTACCGTTGGCATCCAGACCATAGATCTCATCAAGTGGGGGTTCAGGATCAGTAAAATTGATGAAGGTATTACGTACCGAGTAGTGGGGTTGAGACAGAAGATGATGTTGTTGTTGCTGCTGCTGTTGGCCTTGCTCCTTAAAGTCTCCATCGCCACCCAATTGTCCTGTATTGAGAGACATGATGGGCGAGTGTCAAGTACTACAAATGATACTACTGAAGGAGGAGACATGGTACGCGTCCAACAGGCAACACAACCCCTAAGAGTTTGTCGTAAGACAACAGACTACGAACATGGACGCCCAAGCACGAGCCGCAACTCCTTCAGCTTCACTCGATTCAACCAGATTAGGTGCTTCAGTGGCTCCTCCTCGTCCACACCCTCCCCTTCCAGCTGAGGGGATGTCTCCGGCTCATCCACAGTTTGGGTTCCTGTACAACTACACTCGACAACTCGACACCTGAGGCGGCAGCAGCAGCAGCAGCATCAGCAACTCCCAGCCCGTGCCCCTTTCAGAGTACTACCGTGAACCGTCGCTCTTCGACTCGCCAGATGAGTAATGCCAACTTCGTCGGGCCAGCGAGTACGGCCTCACCTTCGACAAAGACGTATTTGAATACATAGAGGGATACAGAAGGGACGGCTGCTGACGGCGACATAACCGACAAGGCCAACACGATAAGGGAAAAATAAGAACGGGAAACCTCACAAGGAATGCATTAACAACAGTGATGATGTCTTCATTGGTTAACTTGGTCCTCTAAAATTTCGAGGGCTGTCTCGGATTCTCTCAGGGTTGGATCTCTGACATAACATCCCCCTTGTGTAGTCGTTATTATGGAAGACTCTATATTACATGTACTTGATATGAAGGCAGTCGAAGACGTCCTTCTCAGTTTTACAGGGTATACAGCTGCCATCGCTACGGAATACACCATGGTCATTCACTCTGATGACGGAGTGCAGGCTCACGATACGTCGATTTTGGCTCAAAGTCTTACTTCAGTCCCAATTTAGTCTTGGCGTAGTACCGCATACGCCTATTGAAAACGCCGCTACCAGTGAAGTGGACCAAAGCGTATCTAACCCCATCCACCGTGGTAACCCTACACCTATACGGGTAATCGTTTCTCCTACGGGTAATCCTGCAAAGACCATACTTTAATATCTATCCTTCGATGAATATGCCTAGAGCTCAACTGGAAAACACCAAAGTACCTGCTCGGGACAACATTGAAGAAAGATACCACACGAAAGCACTTTTACGTCGGCGATGACATTTTGTCCATCGCTTGAGGACCCAGGTTATCGTCCCTTTCATCATCATGAGGATCGTCAAAAACCGGTGTAGTAATCCCTGAAAACATTCTAAGGGATTTCAAGTGATGAGCAAGGGGACGAGCAGTACCGGAGCCCTTCAGATGCTGATGATACTGGTTAAGATGGTCCGTGAGCTTAGCTTGAGGAAAGGACTCTGAGACGCCTCCTTCAGACAGACTGGCGATAATTGACCTGATAAGTCCTGTGTAGCACCAGAGCCCAAACCATGAGTTGAAGTCTGAATCCGAGTATGAACCCAGTCTAGGTCTGATTGAGAGCTTACGACAATATGGCAGCATTCTCGGAGTATGTGAGCTGCTTCGTCTTATGGGTTATCAAGAAATCGACGTCACCACACATAGCCTTACCTCGTCGGTAACTACCGCATACCACTACCTGTACGGACTAGGTAAGACGTAATGCCAGCGGCTTTTGTAGTACATTAAAATTGTCTACTCCGCCGTACTTGGCAAGAGTAGCTCGATCCACTCCAGCCAAGACAACAGCCGATATCTCATCGACTTCTTGTCGGGGAATCTTAGAGTTGAATTCCTCGAAGTATCTACCATCAAACTGCATAATGACCTCAAGATACGCACGACCAGGCGGAGCACTTCAAGCCAATCTTCTGATTGTGATTGAGTTCAACGTTTTCCGTATGTCTTAGTGCTTCAACGTTCCGTATGCCCATTGCGTACCTAAGAGGCCAACCTCAATGCCACCACAGCCCGAGCCCTCGATATTACCATTTCTCTGCAGTGGTGATTCCGACACCCCACACATTAGTCAGTTCACGTATGCCGATAGCGCCTAGAAGGTTAGCCCCATAGGTCGAGGCTCACAAGTGGGTCATACTGTACTTACGCTCTGCCGAGCCGATCACCTCAGCCTTCTTGACAGAACCAGTACTGACGAACTCACGAATCTAACGAGAGCATTGATGACCGAGGGCAACATACCTGGTGAGTGCGAGTTCGCCTATCTTCTCCTTCATCTTGATCCCTATACCACTGCCACACTGTAACTCGAAGCGCTCCACAGCGGCGTCGCTATCCAAAGGGTAGCTGACACAGCAGAAAGATCCAACCAACTTGACGGCAAAGACAGCACCTGAGCTTATCTATCTTATCTGCAGCTCTTCGGTAACTCCGTGCTCTGAACTCGCCCTTATTGTGTCGCAAGTTAGCCTCGAGATCTCTGAAGATTTGGCTCAGGCGCTTGTTGCAGTCTAGCGGGCCTCCCGCCTCGGCAGGGTTCGGACTGCCGTCATCCTTGGCGGCCGTCGGCAATTCCTTCGGAACTGGAGGTTCACGGAGAGCAGTTGGCGACTCGGCCGGAGCAACATCAGCTCCTCTCGCAGGAGATCTCTCAGAGCCGGCTAGGTTGATTCTGTACCGGTCGAACGGTAGCTTCCGCTGCTCGTCGAGGCAATCACACAGCCAATCAGCCTTCAAAACCAAAGGCGGAGAGGCTTCATTCAAGAAACTCTTGAGCTTCATGACAGATACTGGAGTTACCTGAAACACGAAGGCCCTTCAGTGATGAACCCCTCCCCTATGTCTCTTAGTACATGCTAAGCAGATGGCACTGTCGAGTTGGTGACGGTAGACCTCGGCTCCCGCTTCCTGAGCTCGTTTAACGAGTATTTTACTCCGCCATGTTGTTGG
This sequence comes from Perkinsus olseni, assembly GCA_013115135.1. Lineage (NCBI taxonomy): Eukaryota > Perkinsozoa > Perkinsida > Perkinsidae > Perkinsus > Perkinsus olseni. Next base: position 9,540 of record JABANP010000222.1, on the reverse strand, counting down.
GGACAGTGACCCTAGCGGCGCTATGTATATCTGGCAACGGCTACTAGTCTTACCCCTCACCCCTGCTACCCTCTATTCATATTCTAATGCATGCTGGTCATCACGAGACAACCTACGACGGCCTCGAGCAGGCACCATTCTGCTGTCCCAGTCGACGCTAAAGATGCGCTAATATCGATAGAAGCAGTATGAAGAGATGCACACGAGAGAAGTGCCGAGAGGCATCTCACCTGGCATCCGTTGAGGAACAAGTTCTCCTCTAGTTCTCGTTTCATTAGTATCCTTCTTGTCACCCCGTCTTCTGCTGGGTAAAGTGGAGATTTTCACGTAAAATGCACGTAAACACGACGACGTCACGCTGGCTGAACGCGGGACGCTGAGCCCTCTGATGAACAAGTTAACTCCGAAACAGCATCTCAATTCCTCTTTAGACAGAAGATGTGGGTCCAGATCCGATCCTGACTTCCTGATCCCGGTCCACTCACGGACGGGGGGCCCTGCAGTCGAGCTGGTATAGCCTTTACTCAGCCTCGCCCGTCGAAGCTGAGTGAGGTTATAGGAGGACACAGGTTGGCCACCTAATGTGGCTGCACGTCCCGCTGTGTATCCACCGAAGTACAATAGTGTCTTCATTGGCGCGAAGTTGGAGTTTACTTTCTATGAGAGTATCCTGGCGCACAGTCTTGCACGCCTGCCGGAATTGGAAGTCTTATCGACGAAAAAGAGGTTGATGAGGTATAGTTGGCTTGGTCTATAGTGCAGCTCTTATTTACGTGAATAACTATGTGGGCCAGTTACGCCGTCGACGTGTTAGCATAATAAGTATGAGCCCTGTGTTATTTAGTCATCCTGTCATGCATCTCTCGGGAGTTATCTTCCATCATGACGACCCAACTGTAACACAACTTGCTACACATCAGAGATACACTTGTGAGGCCGTGCCATGGGAGGGTATGTCGGAAACATCAGCACTGTAGAGATCTACCAGTTGTGTTGGATCATCGCGGATGACTGCCTGCAAGGATACCACTAGAGTGTCGGTGTTCACGGGGGGCCGTCCCTACCAGTGTATCCAGAGGTTGGCTGACTATCACATCAATGTACGCAGCTCCAGGGCAGGCCAGAGGCAACTCCTGGACCTTCATCTCGCCAGTTGTCAATAAGTAAATCTTCGGTGGAGCGAAACTGCGGGTTTGACGACGATGATGCAGTAACCAAGTGGGATGAGCATTTACACGATAAACCGGCCCTCAGAGCAGGCAGCAGCCCGGCAAACTCCGCTGATTTGCCACTCCTGTACCGGGACGCAGGAGGTCGGGCTCAGGAGGGTCACATGCTCCTGTGAAACTGCTAGAATCTCGTTAGAGGACGTCGACACGCATAAGTGTCGAATCTGAGAAAGAAACTCCACCGGGGCGAAATTCCGCTTTAAACAGGTCATACATTGACATCTTCGAGGAGGGTGCCAGGCGAGGCCTGCTTGGTCTGAGGGCTCCAACGGTCGTACTGGTGAACCCCTAGCATGGGACTCGCTATCACAAAACTCGAACGGAGCACTCTGAAACTTGATGGGCCTGAGAACGCAGACTGACAAGACGACAACGACCTCCTCAACCTACTAGAGAGTCCAAAGTCTATCGAAGAGCGCAATGAGAGGGATGGGCAGCTCCCTTCTAGGGCCTAGCACCTCCCAACAGCACACGACTGAGCACTCGTCCATGGAGTATCTACCATGCTTGATGTGAGCACCAGGGAAGGATGCCTACATCATCGTTGCCACAGTTGAATCCTTGAGTTGCTGCAACGCCACAAGTGCGCTCGAATGGGGTGTAGTATTCTCTTTGGAGACATCAGTGTTGTCCATATCCTACTGAGAGGACTTCCACGACCCTTACGGCAGAAAGCCCCACCTGCCCACCAGTCCAATGCAACGGAGCGGCCCAGGCCATCGACCCCCCACATCCATGTGGCATAGCGCTCGTTACCTAGCCGGGGGTGCGTGCGTATGGGCTTGATTCAGGTGCCTACATCGGTATCCCAGCGGAGCCTCTCATAACTTCGATCGGAAGACAGCGACCAGAGGTAGAGGCATCCGTCCACCGAGCCACCGACGACTAGTGAAGTGCCTCGCAGGCCGACAGCGCAGCTGAGAGACCTGCTGCACAAATTCCCGAGAGGGGCGTTGCTCCGTCCTCTCGGAGAGAGAGTTGCAGCGCAACGTGTAGAGATGGCAGGCACGTGACCTCGGAGAGTAGCAGTAGAACTTCGGCTTCGAGCATCCTCCATAGTGGTTGCTCGGGAAGAGTGGTATGATGCTCTGAAGGAAGCCTCAGGCTTTAGATGGACTATGAGGCGACCATACCTTGCCATGCTTGGCCAAGAACGAAGTGAACGCATTGTGCGTCTCGGTGTCCCACTGTAGATTGATGGGTATTCCGACTAGGCCCTCCTGCTGATGCTGGAGTGTTACTAAGCCTGGAATGATTCGCAGCGAACCTGCTCGCTGCGGCCTGATCGATGTAGTGAGGGCTTGTGGGCTACCGATCCCGGCGGCGAGGGATGCAGGAAAAGCTCCAGTCCATAGCTTGGTCAGCGTGGGACTCGTCTGACCGAGAAGACGGCATGACAATCTTAGCTGGGCTGCAAGTACTCCCACATGCCGCTCCCGGGCCTGCTTCTTCGCACTGCCTCCGCCCTCCGCGAGGGCAGCTAACATTCTATTCGCGGCTTCCCGTATGCTACCCTCTACTTGGGTTCCCATGGGCGGATAGTCGAATTGGCTTGCAACAGCAAATCCTTCGGGAGCCAACTGAGCAGGGATATCATTACTACTGCTCTAAACCTACATCATAGCGGCTATGACATAGCCCTTACTGTCTGAACGTCCTGATCAATCGAGTCATCGTTGCACTGGGAGCCGACGGTGCGGGCCCTGGAGAATCTGCTGCCTCTATTCTGGAGGAGAAGCACATAGTCCGATTCTGGCCAATGATCGAGATGTACATACCTGACGTGGGCCGTCCGTGACGCCAACTGATCGGAATCTACTACGCCTCGGGCTGAGGCCCAATCCTCCTCTTCACGCCCAACTTCTCAAGCTCCCTTAGCCTCTTCAAACGCCCCTTCTGTTCCCTCTCGTTGTCTAGCCAGAAACATGCTCAACCTCGGCTCAGCGTTCGCCGCAGAGATTACCCCTTGTGGACTGCCTCTTCGATACGGGCAGGTGTCCTGTGGAGTCGGAGCTGAAGCGAGACATTGATATACTATCCTTCTTTGCGACCAAGCAGACCTCAACCGCCGCTGCTGGGCGAGCTGCTGATGATGCTCTGCTCTATCGCGCTCCACCTCCATGGCCCGGCGGATATCTTCTATATGTCCACTTCCATCATCAGGGAGTGGGCCCTTCGATACCTATCCTCGCATACAACAGATGTAGCCGGCTGAGCACCCCTCACTTGACCAGGGCTATCACCAAACAATGGTGACAAGGATACCCGACCTCCACTCCTGCTAGATGGTCGGCCACCTGTGCCTGACCAGTAGCTAGCCGACACAACGCTGCTCGCCAGCTATCACTGCCCCAAGGCTTCGCCGTCTGTCCTCGGGAACTCTGATCATCATCTTCTCCCGACTCTGAGTCGAAGTCGTCGTCGTACCTAGCCGCGTTGCCACTCAATCAGCCACCGCAGAGCACGAGCTACTCGATATCTTCCTCAATCTCATCACCACCGGGGCCTTCAACGAAACCGAGCGTGATGTCTCCCATCGTTCCAGTTTGCTTGGAAAGCCCTACGCCTAGAGGTACTCTGCTCGAGAGTTGGGGTTGACGTCGAGAGCTCATGAGAATCGCACGCCAAGGCCGGCTAAGCGCTGCTACCAAACGCAAACCCCAAAAGATTGCGAATAAGTTGAGTCGGAGTCGGACTTTCTGAGCTCTGCGTATACTCTTGGGAAGAGCTCATTGAGAGCTTGCGAACGATACTGGGAAAATCTCCACACTCGATAGCGCCAGAGAACCAGCCGGGCTGGGCATTCCTTCCTGCATCACTCCGCTGACGTTTCATTATTCTCAATATAGAGTTCCATAGTATACCGTATTAGGCTTCGGGAATATACGGTATTCCAGTCATGTTGAGTTCCTCGGAACAGAACTCAAACCCAAGCGCAACATGGAAACCCTCTAAACGACAGCCATTACCTCGAATGACTGAACAGGTGGTGGATAGAAAACTAAGGGCAGGTCTATGCTCAGATAGGAGCCCGTTGAACGTGAGACGTAGGCGCTAGCTAGCTGTGATACTTCCCCGACTGAACGCAACCGAAGACATAGATTAGCAATATGATATGACTAATAATCGCTAGCGATTAACAACTTCGATCGATTTGGGGCGAGCGAGAACTGTTGTGTCACGCGTCGCACTGCACGCGCACGCACACACCAGTACACGCCCCTCCTCTCAGAAGAGCACGACTACTTCTCAGAAACCTTCTCAATTCTTCTCTTCTTGGACCTTCCGGACGATGGAGACGCACCAGCCGAGTCTTGTAGAAGTTTGATGTCGGTTGAATGAACCGTTGCAGCAGAACCTTCCGGTGTTTCGACCTCGAAACGGTTGGTCCCGATCTGAGCTACGATCGTAGCTGGTATCCACCGTCTCTCCAGCTTACTTCCCTGGGTTGGACGGCGAATCAACACGCGCGTCCCGGCAGGAATTTTCTGGCCTGTGTACGGGGCCATGCATCGTTGGAGATACTCATAATCTGTTCTACACTCGCGAGGAACGTGCGTTCCAGGATCAGGCGCGAAGCGGAAAATCATCCCGTGAGGGCTACTCCCCTTCCTCTTTGTGGTGTTCCACAACCGTACCGCTTTGCGAGATAGCTCGCAGAAGCGCGTATACGTCATTCCCTTGCCACTGTTGTGGGTTCTCAAATATTCGTTTATGAAACGGTGGACTCTTTCCACCTTTCCATTACAGAACGAACTACCCCTAGGTGTGGTGAAATGGACCGTGTCCCAGCTCTCGAGGAGAGATGCTAGAGAACTCGACGTATATTGGCTCCCCATATCAGTATGCAATATCAACGGTGTTATGTGGAAGTTCTCCGCCAGCAACGATAACAAATTGCTAACATCAGAGGCGGTTGGCGTATTCAGTGTTGTGCGAATTGCGACGAACCCTGAATAGCTGTCGATCGCCGTGACAATATAGTAACGACTACTTCCATCCATTACCCGAGAATACGGCCCGGCGATATCGGAGTGCACACGCGTGAAGGGGTGTGTAGCTTTGGGTATGGTCGACAGAGGTTGTAAAGGCGCCCTGTCGCCTGGGAACGACTTTCCTGCCGCGCAAGTTTCACACTTGTACTGATTGATGGTACGGGCTAAACCGGGCGTGTCAACCCAATCGCGTAGATTGTCGAACATCGCCTGCTGGCCCTGGTGATCATGAAGGCGAGTTATCAGCTCCTGAGTACGTTCAGGCGGAACTTGAACTTTTCCCTGAGCGATGGGGAACTCCTTCAACCATGTCCGCAAATCCTTCGCAGCCTCGGCTGCTTTTTGATTCACGAGCTGAGGCGCTGCGATAGGACCGACACCACTTGGGTCCTGCTCCTTTCCCGCGACCTGATCGATATGGCCAATGAAGCCGCCTGTGCACAGGAGATTGGGAGAGAGAGGCAATCGAGATAGCAGTAATGCGTAGATATTCACATATAGATGGTAGCCCAGAATCGAACCTGGGCGTTCTGGTTAGACGCGACATGCTCTACCAGCACACCATCTCTGACTACGAATCATGCATATCCCGATTGCCCAGGCCTGCATAGCAGATGAATGATGCGATTTCTCCCATCGCAACATGAGCATATGCTAGGCCTCTCCTGCACGGGCGGGTTGGGAAGGGAAAGAAAGTTGAGGGACAACCTCACAACTGATAACGTGACGCACTGACGTACCCCGGTCACATGTCCTCCCCTTTCAGCCTTATCCCATATTGAATCAACTTAGCCTCTTCAGCCAAGGAACACAAGAGCGTTCGCGCTCGCCCGAAACGACAACATCATCTCCTGTGCGCTGCTATTTCACCTTCCGTACCTAAACGGTACTCCTCATGAAGCCGCCTGTGCACAGGAGATTGGGAGAGAGAGGCAATCGAGATAGCAGTAATGCGTAGATATTCACATATAGATGGTAGCCCAGAATCGAACCTGGGCGTTCTGGTTAGACGCGACATGCTCTACCAGCACACCATCTCTGACTACGAATCATGCATATCCCGATTGCCCAGGCCTGCATAGCAGATGAATGATGCGATTTCTCCCATCGCAACATGAGCATATGCTAGGCCTCTCCCAACCTCTCTCTCCCTACCTTAAGATCGTTCTTTCCAGATCTCCGCTTCCCTCCTCTGCGGGGTTTCACCGGTTCACTAGGAGAGACGTCCTTCTCTCCCGTCTCCTTATCCCCATTTCCGATAGTTCCTCGCTGTTCGCCCCCGGACGAGTTCACCTGTTTGGCGGGCGCCCTGGCCCTTCGAACATCGCCCTCGCAAGCGTAGATTGCTTCTCAAGCTTGTACGTACCGTCTCTCAGGTACCTAATACGAGGTGAAGCTCATGCACCTCCACGACATGCGGTATCGTACCTCTCTCTCAGACAGGTCGGATTCTTCCATCTGCCCATCTCTGCGATCCTGTTCTCGTCCACATACTGGTCCATCAGGGCTGCGCTCCGCTCCTTCTCAGACTGTGACTGGAAACCCTTGATTCCACCGGTACCTTATCTCCCAGCACTTGCCCTATCAGGACTGACATCTGCTCCGTGAAGTATCTCCGCTCATAAGGAAACACGAGCTCGTCGGCTGGTCGCCCGGAGATCCACGGGACAATCCGGTGGAAAGGACAGACATCGTCCGTCTCCCCGCTGTCAGCCCCCCTATCGGTGCAGCAACAACCCACCGCTATAGTACACCCCTTCCACAGGGGATCCGTTTTTGGAGTGGGTGATACGAATATCAACCCTCGCTCCCGTTTTTCCCTGTCCGTACTATCCCAATATCTCTTATTTCTAAGGCCAGCAGCTCGCTGACTCTCAACAAAGCGGCTACTCCGACTATTATCCCCGTAACAATGCCTCGCGTGAGCGGATTCATGGACACTCGCGAGGGGCTCGCACGTCCTCAGCGCTCAGGGGTTGCAGCTCGCCTCTGCTCAGACACCCCAGCCTGCACGCTGAGTTTCTCTGCGGCTCTCAAGAATAACTTCACCTTACTGTCCTCGAGACTACTGATAACCTCGCCCCTCTCTTCCCTCGCTAATTGCTTAGCCACCCGCGTGTACTGATCAATGGTTTCGAACGCATACTTCCCCCGCACGAGACTTATGATGAAGACACACGCAGTTTCGGCCCGGAATGGGATTGGGTCTCGGCCAGCCAACTTGTTCAACTCGAAATATTTCGGGCAGATGTTATCGTACTTCTTACGTGTACTGTCCGCCCTTGCATGATTTCCAAAATTCACCAGGTCGCTCTCCGAAAGGTTCGAAGCCGCCTCCCTCGCCACTTTGAACGACCCGCGGCCACGGACACCTGGCGCTCCAGACCTGCTGTTGTTCGTGCCGTGTGCCACGAGCTGCACCCTGCCGCGTGCGGGTCCACGACCCCCTCCACCGTTGCCTCCAAAGAGAACACCTGCCAGTTCGTCCTGACACTTGGACGATGGAACGAACATGTGAACAACCGGGAGGGCCTGCTTAGAGCGCCTTCGAACAACCCACCAACGCAGCAATTGGCGGATTCAGGAAACATGACATCTAATCTCACACTCCTAAGGTAGAAATTGTCAGGAACCTACTCGCTCTGGCATCGGGAACTTCCGCCGTCCGATATCGGCCAGAGATCGTCGAGGATTCCGTCCACATTGATCTCCTTCATATTCTCCTCATGCCCCAGTAGCTCCCGGAGGTGGAAGGTCCGTCCTGGAGATGAGGGTCGGCCACGCGGTTAGACACGCCCTCGATATGAACAGCCTTCATGAGCTGCGTCGTGAGGCCAGGCCAGAGATACGTCAATCGCCTCATGAGCAAATCCAGTGGTTCTGATTTACCGTGCAGCTTGCTGAGGGGCGCATACCGCAGCGCAATTATCCGATAGGACCAGCACACCACTGCCTCTACGGCGGGAGAGCAAGGCGATCACCGCCGCAAGTGATTCCAGAAAACACATATGCCCGGGCTCGGGGCGGCTTCCAACTTCGAACGATGGTATGTACTGCCTAACCAGCAGCTGCGCATTCTCGTTCGACAGGCTGACTATGGAACCACTCCATAGGCTGACGGTCAGCAGGTGAATTATCCTGACTGACACTACCCGGAGCGACTATCACACCCCGAGTGCTGATGTCGACGAATCGCACATGACAACGGCTCGCCTCAGCCCCACACTGGGAACCAGGCCGGCGAAAGGTGCCGAGCATAGCTGCTGTAGGATCTCATGAATGTATTGTGCCGCTGATGCCAAACCGACACCGACGGAGATGTTCTTCACCGGGTGTTTCCTACGGCCGCCGCCGTGGTTCTTCTTCTGTAGCGCCTTTGTCACGCTGAAGAAAGGTCGCAACTGGCATCGTAGCTTCTGGAACATAACCGAGCCCCAGACCAACCTACCCAGAGTTTTATCCACTAGAGCGAGTGGTACCTTAGCGGACGTCTCAGATAAAGTACCCAAAGCCTCGAGGATGGCCGTTTTCTTGTCCTCCGGCAGATGGACCTCTTCCTTGTTCAGGTCCATTTGGAAACCGAGAACCCGGGGTGTTGAGCTGCAGAAAAAAACTTTTCAAAGGCGATGTCAACGTCGAGAATGAGGTCGACCAGCACCATCACCAAAATAGTGATCCTTGCGGTCTTCCTCGTTGTAGGACACCCTTGTCATCGATGTATATCATCAAACGATGAAACACATCGAAGCATCGCAGCAGTCGACTGATGATCTTCGTGTCACTCCCGGAGAAACGCATGAACAACAGTGGAGAAGACTCTCCACCGAACGGAATCGCCAGGTGGCGATACCTCCTGCCTCCGATCGAGTTGGTAGCCCACCACGTGTCCTCCTCCGCCAGCCTTATCAAGCGGAAAGCCCCCGTATATCCCCTTCCACCCAGAGGATATCAGTGTCATCGCCTCGGGCGCGAGCAGACTCCTTGCATCGCTGTGCGAGGGCCACTGCACACTTCACGGTAGGTAAGAGTAAGGTTTCTTTCAGATGACCATCTATTATGGAATTCACTCCATTCCTGCGGAGGTCATCTATTACTCTTATTTTCCGGAGATTGCCATTGCCATCGTATGAGGGGTACACACCCTAAACGACAGGTTGCCCGGATTTTTGCTCTCCTCAATAGGCAAGATGGGCACCATCCGCCCTAACTCCACCTCCTTCTCAATGGCCTTGGCCACCTCCCCGGAGAAAAGACTGCGTAGAGGCGTAGTTGTCCCAAACGTCGCGTAAAATGGGATACCATCCGTGCGGTGAGCG
>JABANP010000221.1:0-81735 GCA_013115135.1 Perkinsus olseni | reverse complement strand
ATTGATATAAAAACCAAAAATAATGACTTTTTATACATCACCTGATCGATTGCTCAATGGATCGAGGCCGATGAGCCATGAGTCATTAGACCAGCATCGAAAGTTGCGCCGAATCTCCCATGAAAAACAAGAAACTCCACTGAGTAGTGAGGCCAGCAATGATCGGTGTCACGAAGGGGCTAGGGCCGACGCGGATTCACTTTCACGACCCCTACAACTATTCACCTCCTCCCCCGCACAATGTTGATTCCTGCTGTGAGTGCTTTTTCGTGGGTGGTAGGTAGCGTCGTACGAGGGATTGAGAGTAGATAAATTACCAGCAGCCGTTCGAAGCCCGCCTGCGTTGTACGATATAGATAGTAGCGGGTAGATACATGGGAGGTCGAGTGGCCGCGGCTCGTGAACTTTTGGCCAAGGCAGTTTCTGAAAGTATAGCGAGTAACGCCTCAGTCAGAAAAGCTCCACGAGTTGAGCAGCTGGTGCTACCATGATGTGGTTTGAGACACTTTGGCCGAGTGGGTTAAGGCGGCGGCCTGCGTTGCCGTTGAGCTACGCCCGCGAGGGTTCTGAACTCCCTCAGGTGTCGCGTCATCGTTTCGAGGGGTATCGCTATGTCGGCCAGAGCTGAAAGCCTACCCGATGCAGGATTCGAACCTACGACCAACGTGCTCCCGTAGGCAGACATTCTATCCAGCTGAACTAATCGGGCATCCAGGAGCAGTTCGTGAACCTCCTCGATTGCCGGGACGTTTTCGTCATTGGGAGGCGAGAAATCAATCACTCGTTAACTGGTTGATTGATTTGTTGATCCGCAATTGATATAAAAATAAAAAAAGTTTTTTTACATCACCTGATCGATTGACCAATTGACCATTCACCTCCTACCCCGCACAATGTTGATTCCTGCCAAGTGCGTTTTTTTCGTGGGTGGTAGGTAGCGTCGTACGAGGGATTGGGGAGTAGATAAATTACCAGCAGCCGTTCGAAGCCCGCCTGCGTTGTACGATATAGATAGTAGCGGTAGATACATGGAGGTCGAGTGGCCGCGGCTCCCGTGAACTTTGGCCAAGGCAGTTTTGAATAGTATAGCGAGTAACGCATTTTTTTCAGTCAGAAAGCTCCAATGAGTTGGAGCAGCTGGTGCTATCATAATGTGTTTGTGACACTTTGGCAGAGTGGTTAAGGCGGCGGCCTGCTATGCCGTTTGGCTACGCCCGCGAGAGTTCGAGTCCCTCAGGTGTCGTCCTCGTACCATCTGCTCCGTAGGCAGACATTCTATCCAGCTGAACTAATCGGGCATCCAGGAGCAGTTCGTGAACCTCCCTCGATTGCCGGGACGTTTTCGTCATTGGGAGTCGAGAAATCAATCACTCGTTAACTGGTTGATTGATTTGTTGATCCGCAATTGATATAAAAACCAAAAAAGTTTTTTTACATCACCTGATCGATTGACCAATTGACCATTCACTTCCTACCCCGCATAATGTTGATTCCTGCTGTAAGTGCGTTTTTCGTGGGTGGTAGGTAGCGTCGTACGAGGGATTGGGAGTAGATAAATTACCAGCAGCAGTTCGAAGCCCGCCTGCGTTGTACGATATAGATAGTAGCGGGTAGATACATGGGAGGTCGAGTGGCCGCGGCTCTCGTTAACTTTGGCCAAGGCAGTTTCTGAATAGTATAGCGAGTAACGCCTTTTTCAGTCAGAAAGCTCCAAATGAGTTGAGCAACTTGTGCTACCATATTGTGTTTGAGACACTTTGGCCGAGTGGTTAAGGCGGCGGCCTGCTAAGCCGTTGGGCTATGCCCGCGAGGGTTCGAATCCCCAGGTGTCGTCATCGTTTCGAGGGGTATCGCATTGTCGGCCAGAGCTGAAAGCCTACCCGATGCAGGATTCGAACCTACGACCATCTCGCTCCGTAGGCAGACATTCTATCAAGCTGAACCATCGGGCATCCAGGAGCAGTTCGTGAACCTCCTCGATTGCCGGGACGTTTTCGTCATTGAGGCGAGAAATCAATCACTCGTTAACTGGTTGATTGATTTGTTGATCCGCAATTGATATAAAAACCAAAAAGTTTTTTTACATCACCTGATCGATTGACCAATTGACCATTCACCTCCTACCCCGCACAATGGTGATTCCTGCTGTAAGTGCGTTTTTCGTGGGTGGTATGTAGCGTCGTACGAGGGATGGGGAGTAGATAAATTACCAGCAGCCGTTCGAAGCCTGCCTGCGTTGTACGATATAGATAGTAGCGGGTAGATACATGGGAGGTCGAGTGGCCGCGGCTCTCGTTAACTTTGGCCAAGGCAGTTTCTGAATAGTATAGCGAGTAACGCCTTTTTCAGTCAGAAAGCTCCAATGAGTTGAGCAGCTGGTGCTATCATAATGTGTTTGGAGACACTTTGGCCGAGTGGTTAAGGCGGCGGCGGCCTGCTAAGCCGTTGGGCTATGCCAGCGAGGGTTCGAATCCCTCAGGTGTCGTCATCGTTTCGAGGGGTATCGCTATGTCGGCCAGAGCTGAAAGCCTACCCGATGCAGGATTCGAACCTACGATCTTCTGCTCCGTAGGCAGACATTCTATCCAGCTGAACTAATCGGGCATCCAGGAGCAGTTCGTGAACCTCCTCGATTGCCGGGACGTTTTCGTCATTGAGAGGCGAGAAATCAATCACTCGTTAACTGGTTGATTGATTTGTTGATCCGCAATTGATATAAAAACCAAAAAGTTTTTACATCACCTGATCGATTGACCAATTGACCATTCACCTCCTACCCCGCACAATGTTGATTCCCTGCTGTAAGTGCGTTTTTTTCGTGGGTGGTAGGTAGCGCCGTACGAGGGATTGGGAGTAGATAAATTACCAGCAGCCGTTCGAAGCCCGCCTGCGTTGTACGATATAGATAGTAGCGGGTAGATTCACGGGAGGTCGAGTGGCCGCGGCTCTCGTTAACTTTGGCCAAGGCAGTTTCTGAATAGTATAGCGAGTAACGCCTTTTTCAGTCAGAAAGCTCCAATGAATTGAGCAGCTGGTGCTACCATAATGTGTTTGAGACACTTTGGCCGAGTGTTTTAAGGCGGCGGCCTGCTAAGCCTTAAACACTCTGCCCGCGAGGGTTCGAATCCCTCAGGTGTCGTCATCGTTTCGAGGGTATCGCTATGTCGGGTAAAGCTGAAAGCCTACCCGATGCAGGATTCGAACCTACGACCATCTGCTCCGTAGGCAGACATTCTATCCAGCTGAACTAATCGGGCATCCAGGAGCAGTTCGTGAACCTCCTCCATTGCCGGGACGTTTTCGTCATTGGGAGTCGTGAAATCAATCACTCGTTGACTGGTTAATTGATTTATTCATCCGCAATTGATATAAAAACCAAAAAAATTTTTTTTACATCACCTGATCGATTGACCAATTGACCATTCACCTCCTACCCCGCACAATGTTGATTCCTGCTGTAAGTGCGTTTTTTTCGTGGGTGGTAGGTAGCGTCGTACGAGGGATTGGGAGTAGATAAATTACCAGCAGCCGTTCGAAGCCTGTCTGCGTTGTACGATATAGATAGTAGCGGGTAGATACATGGGAGGTCGAGTGGCCGCGGCTCTCGTTAACTTTGGCCAAGGCAGTTTCTGAATAGTATAGCGAGTAACGCCTTTTTCAGTCAGAAAGCTCCAATGAGTTGAGCAGCTGGTGCTACCATGATGTGTTTGAGACACTTTGGCCGAGTGGTTAAGGCGGCGGTCTGCTAAGCCGTTGGGCTATGCCCGCGAGGGTTCGAATCCCCCAGGTGTCGTCATCGTTTCGAGGGGTATCGCAATGTCGGCCAGAGCTGAAAGCCTACCCGATGCAGGATTCGAACCTACGACCATCTGCTCCGTAGGCAGACATTCTATCCAGCTGAACTAATCGGCCATCCAGGAGCAGTTCGTGAGCCTCCCTCGATTGCCGGGACGTTTTCGTCATTAGGAGGCGAGAAATCAATCACTCGTTGACTGGTTAATTGATTTGTTGATCCGCAATTGATATAAAAACCAAAAAAAGTTTTTTTACATCACCTGATCGATTGACCAATTGACCATTCACCTCCTACCCCGCACAATGTTGATTCCTCCTGTAAGTGCGTTTTTCGTGGGTGGTAGGTAGCGTCGTACGAGGGATTGGGAGTAGATAAATTACCAGCAACCGTTCGAAGCCTGCCTGCGTCGTACGATATAGATAGTAGCGGGAAGATACATGGGAGGTCGAGTGGCCGCGGCTCTCGTTAACTTTGGCCAAGGCAGTTTCTGAATAGTATAGCGAGTAACGCCTTTTTCAGTCAGAAAGCTCCAATGAGTTGAGCAGCTGGTGCTACCATGATGTGTTTGAGACACTTTGGCCGAGTGGTTAAGGCGGCGGCCTGCTAAGCCGTTGGGCTATGCCCGCGAGGGTTCGAATCCCTCAGGTGTCGTCATCGTTTCGAGGGGTATCGCTATGTCGGCCAGAGCTGAAAGCCTACCCGATGCATGATTCGAACCTACGACCATCTGCTCCGTAGGCAGACATTCTATCAAGCTGAACTAATCGGGCATCCAGGGGCAGTTCGTGAACCTCCTCGATTGCCGGGACGTTTTCGTCATTGGGAGGCGAGAAATCAATCACTCGTTAACTGGTTGATTGATTTGTTGATCCGCAATTGATATAAAAACCAAAAAAAGTTTTTTTACATCACCTGATCGATTAACCAATTGACCATTCACCTCCTACCCCGCACAATGGTGATTCCTGCTGTAAGTGCGTTTTTCGTGGGTGGTAGGTAGCGTCGTACGAGGGATGGGGAGTAGATAAATTACCAGCAGCCGTTCGAAGCCTGCCTGCGTTGTACGATATAGATAGTAGCGGGTAGATACATGGGAGGTCGAGTGGCCGCGGCTCTCGTAACTTTGGCCAAGGCAGTTTCTGAATAGTATAGCGAATAACGCCTTTTTCAGTCAGAAAGCTCAAATGAGTTGAGCAGCTGGTGCTACCATAATGCGTTTGAGATACTTTGGCCGAGTGGTTAAGGCGGCGGCCTGCTAAGCCGTTGGGCTATGCCCGCGAGGGTTCGAATCCCTCAGGTGTCGTCATCGCTTCGAGGGGTATCGCTATGTCGGCCAGAGCTGAAAGCCTACCCGATGCAGGATTCGAACCTACGACCATCTGGTCCGTAGGCAGACATTCTATCAAGCTGAACTAATCGGGCATCCAGGAGCAGTTCGTGAACCTCCTCGATTGCCGGGACGTTTTCGTCATTGGGAGGCGAGAAATCAATCACTCGTTAACTGGTTGATTAATTTGTTGATCCGCAATTGATATAAAAACCAAAAAAAGTTTTTTTACATCACCTGATCGATTGACCAATTGACCATTCACCCCCTACCCCGCACAATGGTGATTCCTGCTGTAAGTGCGTTTTTCGTGGGTGGTAGGTAGCGTCGTACGAGGGATTGGGAGTAGATAAATTACCAGCAGCCGTTCGAAGCCTGCCTGCGTTGTACGATATAGATAGTAGCGGGTAGATACATGGGAGGTCGAGTGGCCGCGGCTCTCGTTAACTTTGGCCAAGGCAGTTTCTGAATAGTATAGCGAGTAACGCCTTTTTCAGTCAGAAAGCTCAAATGAGTTGAGCAACTTGTGCTACCATAATGCGTTTGAGATACTTTGGCCGAGTGGTTAAGGCGGCGGCCTGCTAAGCCGTTGGGCTATGCCCGCGAGGGTTCGAATCCCGCAGGTGTCGTCATCGTTTCGAGGGGTATCGCTATGTCGGCCAGAGCTGAAAGCCTACCCGATGCAGGATTCGAACCTACGACCATCTGGTCCGTAGGCAGACATTCTATCAAGCTGAACTAATCGGGCATCCAGGAGCAGTTCGTGAACCTCCTCGATTGCCGGGACGTTTTTCGTCATTGGGAGGCGAGAAATCAATCACTCGTTAACTGGTTGATTAATTTGTTGATCCGCAATTGATATAAAAACCAAAAAAGTTTTTTACATCACCTGATCGATTGACCAATTGACCATTCACCCCTACCCCGCACAATGGTGATTCCTGCTGTAAGTGCGTTTTTCGTGGGTGGTAGGTAGCGTCGTACGAGGGATGGGGAGTAGATAAATTACCAGCAGCCGTTCGAAGCCTGCCTGCGTTGTACGATATAGATAGTAGCGGGTAGATACATGGGAGGTCGAGTGGCCGCGGCTCTCGTTAACTTTGGCCAAGGCAGTTTCTGAATAGTATAGCGAGTAACGCCTTTTTCAGTCAGAAAGCTCCAATGAGTTGAGCAGCTGGTGCTACCATAATATGTTTGAGACACTTTGGCCGAGTGGTTAAGGCGGCGACCTGCTAAGCCGTTGGGCTATGCCCGCGAGGGTTCGAATCCCTCAGGTGTCGTCATCGTTTCGAGGGGTATCGCTATGTCGGCCAGAGCTGAAAGCCTACCCGATGCAGTATTCGAACCTACGACCATCTGCTCCGTAGGCAGACATTCTATCCAGCTGAACTAATCGGGCACCCAGGAGCAGTTCGTGAACCTCCTCGATTGTCGGGACGTTTTCGTCATTGGGAGTCGAGAAATCAATCACTCGTTAACTGGTTGATTGATTTGTTGATCCGCAATTGATATAAAAACCAAAAAAGTTTTTTTACATCACCTGATCGATTGACCAATTGACCATTCACCTCCTACCCCGCACAATGTTGATTCCTGCTGTAAGTGCGTTTTTCGTGGGTGGTAGGTAGCGTCGTACGAGGGATTGGGAGTAGATAAATTACCAGCAGCCGTTCGAAGCCTGCCTGCGTTGTACGATATAGATAGTAGCGGGTAGATACATGGGAGGTCGAGTGGCCGCGGCTCTCGTTAACTTTGGCCAAGGCAGTTTCTGAATAGTATAGCGAGTAACGCCTTTTTCAGTCAGAAAGCTCCAATGAGTTGAGCAACTTGTGCTACCATAATGTGTTTGAGACACTTTGGCCGAGTGGTTAAGGCGGCGGCCTGCTAAGCCGTTGGGCTATGCCCGCGAGGGTTCGAATCCCCCAGGTGTCGTCATCGTTTCGAGGGGTATCGCAATGTCGGCCAGAGCTGAAAGCCTACCCGATGCAGGATTCGAACCTACGACCATCTGCTCCGTAGGCAGACATTCTATCCAGCTGAACTAATCGGGCATCCAGGAGCAGTTCGTGAACCTCCTCGATTGCCGGGACGTTTTCGTCATTGGGAGGCGAGAAATCAATCACTCGTTGACTGGTTAATTGATTTATTGATCCGCAATTGATATAAAAAGCAGAAAATTGTTTTTTACATCTCCTGATCGATTGACCAATTGACCATTCACCTCCTCCCCCACACAGTGTTGATTCTTGCTGTAAGCGCGTCTTTCGTGGGTGGTAGGTAGCGCCGTACGAGGGATTGGGAGTAGATAAATTACCAGCAGCCGTTCGAAGCCTGCCTGCGTTGTACGATATAGATAGTAGCGGGTAGATACGCGGGAGGTCGAGTGGCCGCGGCTCTCGTTAACTTTGGCCAAGGCAGTTTCTGAATAGTATAGCGAGTAACGCCTTTTTCAGTCAGAAAGCTCCAATGAGTTGAGCAGCTGGTGCTACCATAATGTGTTTGAGACACTTTGGCCGAGTGGTTAAGGCGGCGGCCTGCTAAGCCGTTGGGCTATGCCCGCGGGGGTTCGAATCCCTCAGGTGTCGTCATCGTTTCGAGGGGTATCGCTATGTCTGCCAGAGCTGAAAGCCTACCCGATGCAGGATTCGAACCTACGACCATCTGCTCCGTAGGCAGACATTCTATCCAGCTGAACTAATCGGGCATCCAGGAGCAGTTCGTGAACCTCCTCGATTGCCGGGACGTTTTCGTCATTGAGAGGCGAGAAATCAATCACTCGTTAACTGGTTGATTGATTTGTTGATCCGCAATTGATATAAAAACCAAAAAGTTTTTTTACATCACCTGATCGATTGACCAATTGACCATTCACCTCCTACCCCGCACAATGTTGATTCCTGCTGTAAGTGCGTTTTTTTCGTGGGTGGTAGGTAGCGTCGTACGAGGGATTGGGAGTAGATAAATTACCAGCAGCCGTTCGAAGCCTGCCTGCGTTGTACGATATAGATAGTAGCGGGTAGATACATGGGAGGTCGAGTGGCCGCGGCTCTCGTTAACTTTGGCCAAGGCAGTTTCTGAATAGTATAGCGAGTAACGCCTTTTTCAGTAAGAAAGCTCCAATGAGTTGAGCAACTTGTGCTACTGTTCCATCTCCGAGATGGAAGTGGGAAAGTTGTGAAACGTGCTTTACTTCGCTCCGCCGTGCCATAGCTAACGAGCGAGGCCTCGCCGAGCTCTCATGATGCTTTGTTGATCCCTTTCTTGTTCACTCTGCTGTGAACCCGTCATCAGTCGTCACCGATATCACTAGCCTAGCCTACCTTACACCATCTTACGAAGACTTGAGTTGTTAGCAGAGAACAAGAACATTCTACCGGGATGCCACCAAGTGTCTTGGCCCTTCTTCCCTTCACTCTGCTGTGCAGCTAACTCCACAGACGCAGACATAGAAATACTGGGTTGAGTTAATAGTGCAAAACGGCAACTGAGGACTTCAGCATGACAGCCTCACATCATCAACGCAGTCACTCAGCAATATACAAATGAATGAATATATACTAATATATACTAATCATCATCGGCGCTTCGCTCATACTGGGCGAGCGCGCTTATCTCTCACTGGGGTGAGACACGCCCTGGTAGCAATCCTACGTAGGAGGATAGGCGTGAGCGAAATTACCACGCAGAGGCCAGGCGCACAATACAGGAATTTGTGCGCAACGGTCCTGCGATCCAGATCGCAGTACTTCAATGAAACTCAAAGCTAGAGCTAGTATGGTGCTAGATGAGAAACAACCGTACAAAGTAATGGTTGTGATGGTGGCGGACGCGAGTTTGATATTAAGTTGTATTGAGGCATATGAATGGTCTCGCGAGATGTTAACCCACTGTATGAGTTTGAAAGATAGACCGTTGTTTTGTTGTCACTGGGGGGGGAATAAAAAAAACCACGACAACAACAACAACAACACACACATGATCATCCGCCCATCAACGAGCCGACGAGGCGGTGCGTAACAAAGCCAAAGGTGTCAGAGCCGCCTCCAGTGCAACCCGGCGGTGAGCGTCCTGCCGCGACTACTTCCTAACCCATACCCTGTGTCAGAGTGGACCGTGCACACAGCCGAGGGTCGAGGCCCCGCGAATTCGCGTCTCGAAAGACAACCACAATGTGTGAAGAAGGCCGTATTAACGGCGTTGCAGCCCCTCCTTCGTGCACCGAGACGTTCCGGCCATACGACGCACAGCACGATGTATAACGGAAGTTTTGATCGACCCGCGCACGAATTCGAGTACAACAAACGCGGGTGGCCATGCCTGAACGATAACCTCCTCCCCGAAGTCAGCACGGCGCACAAGGATTGTGTGCGGACTGGGCTAATCCGGCCATGATTGTAAGTACTGCAATAAAGTACTGCAAGCTAGTTACGCCCGGTCAACTAGAAGTAGCAATAAGTACAAACCACTTCGCTCAGCGTCGATAAGGAATCCGTTGCGACTGTCATCTCTCCTAGTAAAGCTCCCCTCCTTTTCAACGCCTTATAACTATGGCAAACAACGAGCAACAACTATCTGCGGTCGACACTGTCATAACCAACATTGCGCAAGCTTCCCCCGCAGCAGCTGCCCACCTCGAAGCGATCAAGAGGGCCGTTAACGAGTTCGGTCTCAATACTCTTACGCTCTTCGCAGCCGCAGACGAGACCGCTGTCGGCAAGATTGCAACGAAGGTATCCCCCGGCGACGACGACGCAGCGGAGTCCGCGGCTTCTCTCGTGCGAGGTGTTCTCAATGCTGCCATCAAGAACGCCAATGCTCAGATAGAGATATTCCAGTTACGTGACGTTCAAGTGGAGCGCAGTCGCAAGACACCGGCTCTGGACCTCACTAAGGTTTGCTCAGAAGCACAGAAGGCTAAACTAACTTTTAAAGTACTCCCGAACACCTTGCCTCCGGCCGCCGTAGTGAAGAAGATCCTCGAGCAACCCTTCGCCTACTACGACTTGGCTGAGTTTCTCTTTCCCAGCCACGTGTTCGATAACGACATCGAGACGATTACCACGGTCACTGGCGAAGTTGTGCAACGACGACGTTCTGACGGCAAGAAGGAACCTCTCCGTAACATTGGCCAGTGGTGCGAATGCTTCATCCGGTACGCGGTTACCCTGCAACTTTCTGATCGAGGTCGCAAAGCAGTCGACTTCGGAACCCTCTATTCTTATATGGCACACGTCTGCGCTGAGTTCGAGGAGCATCCGTACCAAGCTGTTATACAAGCCGAGGCCAAGTACCGTCGTACTGGGGCTATGGCGGTGGCTAGTGGCGTGATTACCATGGACAAGCTCTTTGGCGAAGAGACTTACCTTCGACCCCGTCTGGACATGGAGATAGGATCGGTCCTCAGCAGTCGCGAATTCACCTTTGGTAAAGGCAAGGGGTTCGGGAAAGCTAAGGGTAAGGGGTCTTATTGGGGTTCTGGCCCCTTCCGCGGTAAGGGAAAAGGCCAAGCTAAGGGTAAGGGTCAACGTTCACACCCTTACGATGGCCCCAAGACTCTGTCACCTACCCAGACGTCATCGTCCACTGGAAGTGCTAAGTAGCGATGGATCATAATTGTTTCAGTTTGGGTTGTACAAACCTAAGCCTCACTCGGATCTGCGTTGTTGGCGGCAGCTTGTCTGGGTTTTCTGAGTCACAGTTTCGCTTTTCTGAGCAGTTGTACCTCTCCTACGTTATGGATCAAAGCAGCGCACCCCTCGGACGCCGTCGATACCGCCGGTCGATTGCAGCTCGACAGCGCCGTAATGCTATCCGCAGGGACGACATTTCCGCCGGAATGATCTACAAGACGCGGTAGCTGAGGACAAGCATGCGCCTGCTGTGGATCCCTTCAAGCTGCTCCGGTTCTACGCGACTACGGCAACTGAGTTTCGCACACATCAAAAGGATAAGTGCTCGGACGACCTGTCTGACGGATCGGCAAAGCCGTCCGCTTGCCGTTGGTTCCAATCCGATTACTCACCACAATATGGCCCGCAGTCGCCGTTGCCGTCTCTACGTTCCTGCCTCCACGATGCTACGAGGAACGTCTTGGCAGACCCTGGTCTGCGCCGTCGACTACTAGATTGGATTCAACTACCCCGCGAGAACCAGTCGGCGGAGACTACAACCCTTCATAAGCTGGCCTCGACCATCAGTTCCTCTGCGGACGTGCTTGCTCAAGCCTGGGCGGCCGAGCTAAACGTTTCGGCTAGCGCAAGTTCTACTTGTTCTATCCGTACAGATCTTCTCCGTGCACTTCTCCTGGCGACTAAAGCACATGATGAACTCGAAGATACTTTGATATGTGACGAGATCGCTCGCGGTTGCCACATAGGTATCGACAGGCCTATCCAGGGAACTGGTTTATGGCCCAAGGACGCCGGGCCGAAACATACTGGCTACGGCTTGTCCATCTCCGCGGCGTCATCGTGGAAGAACTATCGGTCATGCGATCCTTTCACGGCTGAGGTCATGGCAACCTTGGACGACGAGGTACGCAAAGGGCATATGCAACTTTGTGACGAACCTCCTCCGGGCGCTGTCCTTACCAAGTTAGCCTGTGTCGTCAAGCCGTCGGGTGCTATTCGTCTCATTGACGATCTCCGTAGATCAGGTGTCAATGAGCGTGTACGCTGCGATGAGACCATAGCCTTGTCAGGGTTGAGTGCCGCGGCGTATCTCTTATGCGAGATGCACCGCCGAACCCCCAAAGGAGAGAAGCTCCTTTGGATTGAATCCGACATTTCCTCAGCTTTCCGCCATATCCCTGTCTACGCTGAAGACCAGAAGTACCTGGTCAACTTTGTAGGAGGTAAGTATTACAAACATCTCCGTCTCCCGTTTGGTCTTCGGTGTTCCCCGTTGTTATGGTGTCGCCTTTTCGCTGCCGTTCATAGAGTCACTAAGCGACTCTTATCTGACCAAGTGGCTAACGGCACTGGTATGATTTACGTGGATGATGTAGGATGGGTTACTTCTTCCTCGCGCGCTTTGGAGGTCATGGTCAGCATCTTGCTCGTGGAACGTAGCTTGGGCCTCAACATTTCTTACGAAAAGCTCCATGTTACTCAAACACCTCATAATTTGGGATATGTTTGGAACCTCGGTGACTTGACGGTCACGTTGCCGGAGGATAAACGGGCGAAGCTCCTGTCTGACTTATGCGAGGTTATCACTTCTCGCTCAACAGCTCCCATTGAGACAGCTTTGTTGGATCGCGTTACCGGCAGACTTACGTGGGCTACCCAGATTGCCCCCATGTACAGTTCTGAGCTGAGCCCTTTTTACGCCTTGCAGGCCAGCGCGCGGAAACATCACCTCCACTGTATCCGAGTTGGTCCTGCCGTGGTTCAATCTGCGCGTGTCTTCCTGGATCTTCTGCAGCTACCGTCCATGGCTTCAACCACTGCCTCGCAATTGCTCGGTTGGGTGTCTCCTGATGACTCCGGAGCAGTGGTTGTCGCGGATGCTTCTTTGACTGGACTGGGCGGAGTCGTCTTTCCTCTGGGGTCGCCACACTTGGGGCCTTCCTCCGACAATGTTGAGTGGTTTCATGTTACCTACGCGGACGAGCCTCTCATTGAGTCTTTGGTGCCAGGAGATCTTCTTACAAGTTCAGATATCGGCCCCCTTGAGCTCCTTGCTTCCGTAATTGGTGTGGTTAGAGCGCTGACTCGCGGTTTCACTACGGTTACCGTCTTGTCGGACAATGTTGCAACGGTGGCTTGTCTCAATCGCAGGCGTGCAACGTCTATCCGTATGAATGAGACTATGAGACGACTGCGCCTGGCTTGGCCGAGTTTGGGATATAGTGTTTTATCCCAGCACATTAAGGGTGAGATGAACAATCTTGCAGATTTTTTGTCTCGTTCGTCGTCTGCTGAGCGTGGAGATGCTCTCCGGACCTTCGGCCGAGAAGTCGATACACACCCTATACTGCAGCAACTTGTCCTGGCTCTGGCTTGAGTCGAGCCGCTTGACTTTGTTCGCTCGTATTTCAGTGTGACCCGTATAGGGTGTTGTATTCCCTAAAGGTTCTTCCTTGGTGGCCTTGTGTTGGGATGTCCGTTTTGTTTGCTCGCCGGGGGCTTTGTCAGTTGTACGGGTTCTCTGGCGACACTCACCGCTTCCTGTTATGGTCAAGCTCGATCCTACCGTTGAGGCTGAGCTTTGTCGGGAGCGCGACAATTGGTTAGTCGTCCAAGAGGAAGCCTTGCCTGATGCTGGTAAGGATGTGATTGATGAGCTTCCTGGTGTGAGTTCTCCGGCTATTCCTGGGCGCATCCCGGGAACTCGCCGAGGTACTGTGCCACTGGTGTCGGCGGAAGAGATGATCTCTTAGAGATCTTCGAGCATATGGTTTTGGCCCGGGCTCCTTCGACTAACCGTAAGAGGGGTTATACTATCAGGAACTACGAAGATATGTGCGCATCATCTGGGATCACTGCTTTTCCTGTGAGTGGCCAGAGTTTGGTCACCTACGTGGTTGGTTTAACTAAGAAGGCCCTGAAATATGAGACTGTGACCGATTATGTCGGGACTGTTAAACTGGAGTCACGTCGGTTGTCGGACTACACGCTGACCCAGATGGAAAATGAGCGAGTTAGACTAGCACTTCAGGCTGCGAAGAGGCTGTTGGGTAATCGGTCTACGAAGAGAACGGTTACTTTGGACATCGACCAAGTGCGCCTGTTGGCTCACCTTGTACCAGAGTCCGGAAGGAGTAGGAGTACTGTGGCATACTTGGTCGGCACTATGGGTCTACTGCGTTTGAAGGAAGTGGTCTCACTGAAGTTCTCTGATATCACACTCAGTGCTGAAGGTGATTATGTAGCCATTAAGATACGGCAATCCAAGACTGATCAGAGCGGGGTAGGGCACACCGTGTACGTGGGATGTGTGTCTTATCCGAACCATCGTGGGTGCCGGGAGCATGCGTGTGCGCTACATAGGATGGTACAAATGCTGTCTACCTTGAAGGATAGTCAGAAGCGCGGATCTTTGTTTGGTGCAACCTATTCGCAGCTTCGCAAAGATATCAACCACTTGGTGACGACGGTCTTCACTGGGCGGTTGGAAGAAGGTGACGAAGTCGGAAAGAAGACGTCTCATAGTATGAGAAGAACAGGAGTGCGCTTATTGGCGGATGCTATGGTGCGTTTGGAAGCTATTGCTGACTATGGACGATGGAAAGATGTACGTACAGTGCAGAACAATTACATGAGGGACTATAGTGGACGACTAGGTCGTGAGAAGTTTTATTCTAGTCGAATGCTGACTGTAAGATAACCACATTGTTTGCTTTAATCCCAAGATATGCTAGATTTAGCTGACTTGAGTATAGTCGGTAACAGAGTTTGGGAGTGAAGGGAGGTAGGATACTAGAGGTTGCTGACTCGACCCAGGCCGGGTATGGAGTCAGGCGACTCTAGTGTCCTACTGAACAGTTGTGACAGCCAACTACTGGTTGGCGGCAACCACTGGCTCCTGGCAGGAGCCTCCAACCTGGTTGCTGGCTCTGACACTGATAAGTGCCGAATTAGGTCAGAGCGCGGTCACATACTGTTCACACTCCCAACCTCTGCATCATGGGAATTTCGTGGTAGCAATCCTACGTAGGAGGATAGGCGTGAGCGAAATTACCACGCAGAGGCCAGGCGCACAATACAGGAATTTGTGCGCAACGGTCCTGCGATCCAGATCGCAGTACTTCAATGAAACTCAAAGCTAGAGCTAGTATGGTGCTAGATGAGAAACAACCGTACAAAGTAATGGTTGTGATGGTGGCGGACGCGAGTTTGACCCAGCCCGCCACTCCCTGGATGTGGAGGTAGGATACT
Organism: Perkinsus olseni; assembly: GCA_013115135.1. Classification (NCBI taxonomy): domain Eukaryota; phylum Perkinsozoa; order Perkinsida; family Perkinsidae; genus Perkinsus; species Perkinsus olseni. Next base: position 66,731 of record JABANP010000221.1, on the reverse strand, counting down.
AGAGGTTGCTGACTCGACCCAGGCCGGGTATGGAGTCAGGCGACTCTAGTGTCCTACTGAACAGTTGTGACAGCCAACTACTGGTTGGCGGCAACCACTGGCTCCTGGCAGGAGCCTCCAACCTGGTTGCTGGCTCTGACACTGATAAGTACCGAATTAGGTCAGAGCGCGGTCACATACTGTTCACACTCCCAACCTCTGCATCATGGGAATTTCGCCCCTGCCGAAGTCCCACTCTTCTTCGGTCAAGCACCGCCACTCCAGTCGCGACTGCCCTTTATCAGCAACGTCCCAGACGACCAATACTCTCGTATCTCGATGATGCACAATCGTACACCAGTGGTACTCCTTCGATCCATCGACATGGGACAATAGAAATCGCATACGTGCGCCCACCAATGTCGGACCGCACCCGCCTTCCTCACCGGAGAAGTCGATCGAATCTCCATCAGGAATTCCGCGAATCTTCAACGGGAGTAGGTTATAGTGAGACTCCGTCGTCACTCTCTCAACAGGTCGATCGGTATGGGTCTTCGTCCACAGCACACAGTATCGCCTGTCACTGATCGGCCTCACCACCCATCCACATCGCCACTGCGGCTTATCCTTGGAACGCGGAGCGAAGATCATAACAGCATCACCTGCGAGGAATCCGCCACCTGTCCGACCGAACCGACGATCCTCCATCCGAATCTGACGCCGCTGCGATGGCCAGTAGATCGACATGAAGGACCGCATGAAGAACAGCCGCCGCTCGCCGAGTGAGTCACATGAGAAGCCCTGCTCGACGCAACTGCCGCTCTCACGAGTGTAGCCATAGCGGAGATGATTTGGGGTTAGCACTCCCAACCGGCCATCACTGGTGATATCCGCCTGTGTGAGTGGTCTTCTGTTCAATATCCAACACACCTCGTCAGCGAAATCCTGCTTAGTAGTGCTCGTCCAAGCCCCATGGGCCCGGAATCGTCTCTGCAACAGCACCTTCGACACCTTCAGAGCCATCCTATGGTGAGTCTCCACCCCTGTTGACCATGGGGCGCGTGGATCTGCAGCCATCACCGTGATTCCAAGCGACCTCACCGCCTCCGCATACGGCCTTGTTGCCACTGCGCCATCGGCTAACAGGTGCCGAAATCCGCCTTCTCTTTTCTGCGCTCGAGCCGTAGCTTCCGCCAAGCTGCCACTATCAGCTCCTTCGATCACAATCCAGAGACAGTGTCGAGTCAGCACACAGAAGAAGGACATGAATACCAGATCATGGCTCACCTTGATAACATCAGCGGCTACAGCGTAGTAGGGAGGACGGTTCTTCAACATCATCTTATCCAGCCTGAGCTCCGGATCTTGCGATCCCGGCCCTGCCACCCCCTGGGTTGGCTCCATAGCCGCCGAGCCGACAACAACTGGCATATCACGCAACAGCCGATACAGTCTATGAGGCAAAACCCCGCTAACGCTGTTATGGTCACCGGTCACGCTCGGGGTCATGTCTGCATGTGGACTCCTAACATCAAGGAGCCAGCCTTGAAAATGCTGGCTCCCTTTGGGCAGGTAAAGGCTTTGATGTAGCGACTGGGGGTCTCCTTCTACCACTCATAATCGCAGGTCACTGCTCTGGATGTTACAAGTGACGGAAAGTATCTCGTCACATGTGGTTCTGACAGCAAGTGGAAAGTGTAAGCGTTGACAACCTTAGCGCCTGCCGTTGTGTCATTCCCCCGACAGTGAGAATCAGGTACGATCTACGGAAGCCGTCTGAAGAGCTACAGCGTTGCAGCTTTTCGGGTCGAGCACCCACATCTATGGACATCTCGTTCGGCGACGCTGACCTTGCTTTCGGCTTCGGCTCTAGCGTCTCGGTCTTCAGAGGATCAGACGTGTTTCGGAGTGGAAAGGCGCCCAGCACTTACTTGAAGAATAGTTACAACGGTCAGCAAGTACGTCGCGTTATGGCCGGTGCTAGGTGTTCGCGTAAGTATATCTGCTCAGGTTTCGAGTGTCCGATTCGTCCCCTACGAGGATCTTCTTCTTGTCGGCACGAGTGCTGGGTTCAACTCGATGCTCGTGCCGGGAGCTGGTTACACGCAGTTCGACTCTTATGTGGCCAATCCCTACGAGACTACGAAGCAGCGGCGGGAGACTCAGGTGCGTAGCTTGTTGGAGAAGCTACAGCCCGACATGATCGCTCTCGATGCCAACTTCATTGGCCGAGTGCAAGCTCCGAAGAAGAAGGTCACCAAGCCGCTATCGGATAGTGAAGAGAGTGAGGCGGAGGAGGAGTCCTTCGCTGCTAAGCATAAGATGCGAGGAAAGTCAAAGGCTGGGAAGCGTCAGCAGAGGATGAACAAGATGCGGGGCGAAGCGGAGCGCAAGAGGCGAAGCAGGAGAGCTGGTGAGAGCAAGGTGGATGTGGAAGAGAAAAGTCTCGAGTCGGCCAGGGCAGAGCACGGCGCACTAGCCCGGTTTTACGTAAATAAGAGTGACTAGTTCTTCGCAAGAACTGCCACCGTAACACGTTTCGTTCCTCCTTTCCGAGCTTTGAGTTGAGTCGTTAGTTAGATTTCTGCATTACTGCGAGTTTGTGGGCGTGCATTCTTATTAGGCAAAACACCAGTATACGAGTGTATACTGGTGCATACACTTTAAAGTGTGGGATTTATTGATATATAAATCAACCGTTTCAGCGACCGTTTCAACGCTATATGGCGCGCGGCGTTAATTTGGCGCGGCCGAAGGTCGTATGCCCTATAGCAGCGGACTTGCCTAAGAAACTTGCATACTTCGGACGCCCAACTTGAACGTCGCGCGTTCTATAGCGCTGAGCCGGTCGATGAAAAGGTTGATCTATATATCACTAAATTCCACACTTCAAAATGTGTAGACCACTCAACTTTCAAATCCAAACGGTCTTTATGAACGAATAAAACTTCGTTTTCCGGAGTTGCCTGAGAAAAATGGACGCTACTTACGTGACAGACCTCGGAGTACAGCGAACGGCTCATTTCGATGATTCACTGATAGGATGCAGCGCTTCCACACCGTCTGCTGGGACTTCCTTCATGTGAACTTCACATTGAGAACAAGTTGAAAGGCAACGGCTTCTACGAAGTATCCCCTATCTGGGACTCAATTTTTTATGATTTGTGAATCTAGCTGAAGAAAAATATTCACGGATAGCGGCACCTCATGTGACTCGGCTCATACTTGCAAAAAGAACCGACGTGATAGTGCTCGCAATTCTCCAAATGCACCAATACGTCGCTTTTGAAGCTTATTTTGCCGTGGGCAACACGTTGTTGCCGATCCCCTGCTCAGAACTCTTCTCACTTCCTCACCCTCATCGGGCACCAGTTATTGATAGAGCGGGAAAAGCACTGGTTTTCAATGTAGCATTAAGAGCTTACGAACCCCGTGGAGGGCATCCAAGTACTTCGTGCGAATAAAGGGTGTTTGAAAACCTCGTGAGCACTTTTGAGTACACTGAACTCCTGTCCTTGGACGTTTTCGTCATTGGGAGGTAAGGAATCAATCATTCGTCAAGTAATTAATCTATTGATCAGCAATTGATATAAAAACCAAAATAATGACTTTTTTATACATCACCTGATCGATTGCTCAATGGATCGAGGCCGATGAGCCATGAGTCATTAGACCAGCATCGAAAGTTGCGCCGAATCTCCCATGAAAAACAAGAAACTCCACTGAGTAGTGAGGCCAGCAATGATCGGTGTCACGAAGGGGCTAGGGCCGACGCGGACACTTTCACGACCCCCTACAACTATTCACCTCCTCCCCCGCACAATGTTGATTCCTGCTGTGAGTGCGTTTTTCGTGGGTGGTAGGTAGCGTCGTACGAGGGATTGAGAGTAGATAAATTACCAGCAGCCGTTCGAAGCCTGCCTGCGTTGTACGATATAGATAGTAGCGGGTAGATACATGGGAGGTCGAGTGGCCGCGGCTCGTGAACTTTGGCCAAGGCAGTTTCTGAATAGTATAGCGAGTAACGCCTTTTTCAGTCAGAAAGCTCCAATGAGTTGAGCAGCTGGTGCTACCATGATGTGTTTGAGACACTTTGGCCGAGTGGTTAAGGCGGCGGCCTGCTAAGCCGTTGAGCTACGCCCGCAAGGGTTCGAATCCCTCAGGTGTCGTCATCGTTTCGAGGGGTATCGCTATGTCGGCCAGAGCTGAAAGCCTACCCGATGCAGGATTCGAACCTACGACCAATTGCTCCGTAGGCAGACATTCTATCCAGCTGAACTAATCGGGCATCCAGGAGCAGTTCGTGAACCTCCTCGATTGCCGGGACGTTTTCGTCATTGGGAGGCGAGAAATCAATCACTCGTTAACTGGTTGATTGATTTGTTGATCCGCAATTGATATAAAAATAAAAAAAGTTTTTTTACATCACCTGATCGATTGACCAATTGACCATTCACCTCCTACCCCGCACAATGTTGATTCCTGCTGTAAGTGCGTTTTTCGTGGGTGGTAGGTAGCGTCGTACGAGGGATTGGGAGTAGATAAATTACCAGCAGCCGTTCGAAGCCTGCCTGCGTTGTACGATATAGATAGTAGCGGTAGATACATGGGAGGTCGAGTGGCCGCGGCTCCCGTGAACTTTGGCCAAGGCAGTTTTGAATAGTATAGCGAGTAACGCATTTTTTCAGTCAGAAAGCTCCAATGAGTTGAGCAGCTGGTGCTATCATAATGTGTTTGTGACACTTTGGCAGAGTGGTTAAGGCGGCGGCCTGCTATGCCGTTTGGCTACGCCCGCGAGAGTTCGAGTCCCTCAGGTGTCGTCCTCGTACCATCTGCTCCGTAGGCAGACATTCTATCCAGCTGAACTAATCGGGCATCCAGGAGCAGTTCGTGAACCTCCTCGATTGCCGGGACGTTTTCGTCATTGGGAGTCGAGAAATCAATCACTCGTTAACTGGTTGATTGATTTGTTGATCCGCAATTGATATAAAAACCAAAAAAAGTTTTTTTACATCACCTGATCGATTGACCAATTGACCATTCACTTCCTACCCCGCACAATGTTGATTCCTGCTGTAAGTGCGTTTTTCGTGGGTGGTAGGTAGCGTCGTACGAGGGATTGGGAGTAGATAAATTACCAGCAGCCGTTCGAAGCCTGCCTGCGTTGTACGATATAGATAGTAGCGGGTAGATACATGGGAGGTCGAGTGGCCGCGGCTCTCGTTAACTTTGGCCAAGGCAGTTTCTGAATAGTATAGCGAGTAACGCCTTTTTCAGTCAGAAAGCTCCAATGAGTTGAGCAACTTGTGCTACCATATTGTGTTTGAGACACTTTGGCCGAGTGGTTAAGGCGGCGGCCTGCTAAGCCGTTGGGCTATGCCCGCGAGGGTTCGAATCCCCCAGGTGTCGTCATCGTTTCGAGGGGTATCGCATTGTCGGCCAGAGCTGAAAGCCTACCCGATGCAGGATTCGAACCTACGACCATCTGCTCCGTAGGCAGACATTCTATCAAGCTGAACTAATCGGGCATCCAGGAGCAGTTCGTGAACCTCCTCGATTGCCGGGACGTTTTCGTCATTGGGAGGCGAGAAATCAATCACTCGTTAACTGGTTGATTGATTTGTTGATCCGCAATTGATATAAAAACCAAAAAAAGTTTTTTTACATCACCTGATCGATTGACCAATTGACCATTCACCTCCTACCCCGCACAATGGTGATTCCTGCTGTAAGTGCGTTTTTCGTGGGTGGTATGTAGCGTCGTACGAGGGATGGGGAGTAGATAAATTACCAGCAGCCGTTCGAAGCCTGCCTGCGTTGTACGATATAGATAGTAGCGGGTAGATACATGGGAGGTCGAGTGGCCGCGGCTCTCGTTAACTTTGGCCAAGGCAGTTTCTGAATAGTATAGCGAGTAACGCCTTTTTCAGTCAGAAAGCTCCAATGAGTTGAGCAGCTGGTGCTATCATAATGTGTTTGAGACACTTTGGCCGAGTGGTTAAGGCGGCGGCGGCCTGCTAAGCCGTTGGGCTATGCCAGCGAGGGTTCGAATCCCTCAGGTGTCGTCATCGTTTCGAGGGGTATCGCTATGTCGGCCAGAGCTGAAAGCCTACCCGATGCAGGATTCGAACCTACGATCTTCTGCTCCGTAGGCAGACATTCTATCCAGCTGAACTAATCGGGCATCCAGGAGCAGTTCGTGAACCTCCTCGATTGCCGGGACGTTTTCGTCATTGAGAGGCGAGAAATCAATCACTCGTTAACTGGTTGATTGATTTGTTGATCCGCAATTGATATAAAAACCAAAAAAAGTTTTTTACATCACCTGATCGATTGACCAATTGACCATTCACCTCCTACCCCGCACAATGTTGATTCCTGCTGTAAGTGCGTTTTTCGTGGGTGGTAGGTAGCGCCGTACGAGGGATTGGGAGTAGATAAATTACCAGCAGCCGTTCGAAGCCTGCCTGCGTTGTACGATATAGATAGTAGCGGGTAGATTCACGGGAGGTCGAGTGGCCGCGGCTCTCGTTAACTTTGGCCAAGGCAGTTTCTGAATAGTATAGCGAGTAACGCCTTTTTCAGTCAGAAAGCTCCAATGAATTGAGCAGCTGGTGCTACCATAATGTGTTTGAGACACTTTGGCCGAGTGTTTAAGGCGGCGGCCTGCTAAGCCTTAAACACTCTGCCCGCGAGGGTTCGAATCCCTCAGGTGTCGTCATCGTTTCGAGGGGTATCGCTATGTCGGGTAAAGCTGAAAGCCTACCCGATGCAGGATTCGAACCTACGACCATCTGCTCCGTAGGCAGACATTCTATCCAGCTGAACTAATCGGGCATCCAGGAGCAGTTCGTGAACCTCCTCCATTGCCGGGACGTTTTCGTCATTGGGAGTCGTGAAATCAATCACTCGTTGACTGGTTAATTGATTTATTCATCCGCAATTGATATAAAAACCAAAAAAAGTTTTTTTACATCACCTGATCGATTGACCAATTGACCATTCACCTCCTACCCCGCACAATGTTGATTCCTGCTGTAAGTGCGTTTTTCGTGGGTGGTAGGTAGCGTCGTACGAGGGATTGGGAGTAGATAAATTACCAGCAGCCGTTCGAAGCCTGTCTGCGTTGTACGATATAGATAGTAGCGGGTAGATACATGGGAGGTCGAGTGGCCGCGGCTCTCGTTAACTTTGGCCAAGGCAGTTTCTGAATAGTATAGCGAGTAACGCCTTTTTCAGTCAGAAAGCTCCAATGAGTTGAGCAGCTGGTGCTACCATGATGTGTTTGAGACACTTTGGCCGAGTGGTTAAGGCGGCGGTCTGCTAAGCCGTTGGGCTATGCCCGCGAGGGTTCGAATCCCCCAGGTGTCGTCATCGTTTCGAGGGGTATCGCAATGTCGGCCAGAGCTGAAAGCCTACCCGATGCAGGATTCGAACCTACGACCATCTGCTCCGTAGGCAGACATTCTATCCAGCTGAACTAATCGGCCATCCAGGAGCAGTTCGTGAGCCTCCTCGATTGCCGGGACGTTTTCGTCATTAGGAGGCGAGAAATCAATCACTCGTTGACTGGTTAATTGATTTGTTGATCCGCAATTGATATAAAAACCAAAAAAAGTTTTTTTACATCACCTGATCGATTGACCAATTGACCATTCACCTCCTACCCCGCACAATGTTGATTCCTCCTGTAAGTGCGTTTTTCGTGGGTGGTAGGTAGCGTCGTACGAGGGATTGGGAGTAGATAAATTACCAGCAACCGTTCGAAGCCTGCCTGCGTCGTACGATATAGATAGTAGCGGGAAGATACATGGGAGGTCGAGTGGCCGCGGCTCTCGTTAACTTTGGCCAAGGCAGTTTCTGAATAGTATAGCGAGTAACGCCTTTTTCAGTCAGAAAGCTCCAATGAGTTGAGCAGCTGGTGCTACCATGATGTGTTTGAGACACTTTGGCCGAGTGGTTAAGGCGGCGGCCTGCTAAGCCGTTGGGCTATGCCCGCGAGGGTTCGAATCCCTCAGGTGTCGTCATCGTTTCGAGGGGTATCGCTATGTCGGCCAGAGCTGAAAGCCTACCCGATGCATGATTCGAACCTACGACCATCTGCTCCGTAGGCAGACATTCTATCAAGCTGAACTAATCGGGCATCCAGGGGCAGTTCGTGAACCTCCTCGATTGCCGGGACGTTTTCGTCATTGGGAGGCGAGAAATCAATCACTCGTTAACTGGTTGATTGATTTGTTGATCCGCAATTGATATAAAAACCAAAAAAAGTTTTTTTACATCACCTGATCGATTAACCAATTGACCATTCACCTCCTACCCCGCACAATGGTGATTCCTGCTGTAAGTGCGTTTTTCGTGGGTGGTAGGTAGCGTCGTACGAGGGATGGGGAGTAGATAAATTACCAGCAGCCGTTCGAAGCCTGCCTGCGTTGTACGATATAGATAGTAGCGGGTAGATACATGGGAGGTCGAGTGGCCGCGGCTCTCGTTAACTTTGGCCATGGCAGTTTCTGAATAGTATAGCGAGTAACGCCTTTTTCAGTCAGAAAGCTCCAATGAGTTGAGCAGCTGGTGCTACCATAATGCGTTTGAGATACTTTGGCCGAGTGGTTAAGGCGGCGGCCTGCTAAGCCGTTGGGCTATGCCCGCGAGGGTTCGAATCCCTCAGGTGTCGTCATCGTTTCGAGGGGTATCGCTATGTCGGCCAGAGCTGAAAGCCTACCCGATGCAGGATTCGAACCTACGACCATCTGCTCCGTAGGCAGACATTCTATCCAGCTGAACTAATCGGGCATCCAGGAGCAGTTCGTGAACCTCCTCGATTGCCGGGACGTTTTCGTCATTGGGAGGCGAGAAATCAATCACTCGTTAACTGGTTGATTGATTTGTTGATCCGCAATTGATATAAAAACCAAAAAAAGTTTTTTTACATCACCTGATCGATTGACCAATTGACCATTCACCTCCTACCCCGCACAATGTTGATTCCTGCTGTAAGTGCGTTTTTCGTGGGTGGTAGGTAGCGTCGTACGAGGGATGGGGAGTAGATAAATTACCAGCAGCCGTTCGAAGCCTGCCTGCGTTGTACGATATAGATAGTAGCGGGTAGATACATGGGAGGTCGAGTGGCCGCGGCTCTCGTTAACTTTGGCCATGGCAGTGTCTGAATAGTATAGCGAGTAACGCCTTTTTCAGTCAGAAAGCTCAAATGAGTTGAGCAGCTGGTGCTACCATAATGCGTTTGAGATACTTTGGCCGAGTGGTTAAGGCGGCGGCCTGCTAAGCCGTTGGGCTATGCCCGCGAGGGTTCGAATCCCTCAGGTGTCGTCATCGCTTCGAGGGGTATCGCTATGTCGGCCAGAGCTGAAAGCCTACCCGATGCAGGATTCGAACCTACGACCATCTGGTCCGTAGGCAGACATTCTATCAAGCTGAACTAATCGGGCATCCAGGAGCAGTTCGTGAACCTCCTCGATTGCCGGGACGTTTTCGTCATTGGGAGGCGAGAAATCAATCACTCGTTAACTGGTTGATTAATTTGTTGATCCGCAATTGATATAAAAACCAAAAAAAGTTTTTTTACATCACCTGATCGATTGACCAATTGACCATTCACCCCCTACCCCGCACAATGGTGATTCCTGCTGTAAGTGCGTTTTTCGTGGGTGGTAGGTAGCGTCGTACGAGGGATGGGGAGTAGATAAATTACCAGCAGCTGTTCGAAGCCTGCCTGCGTTGTACGATATAGATAGTAGCGGGTAGATACATGGGAGGTCGAGTGGCCGCGGCTCTCGTTAACTTTGGCCAAGGCAGTTTCTGAATAGTATAGCGAGTAACGCCTTTTTCAGTCAGAAAGCTCCAATGAGTTGAGCAGCTGGTGCTACCATAATATGTTTGAGACACTTTGGCCGAGTGGTTAAGGCGGCGACCTGCTAAGCCGTTGGGCTATGCCCGCGAGGGTTCGAATCCCTCAGGTGTCGTCATCGTTTCGAGGGGTATCGCTATGTCGGCCAGAGCTGAAAGCCTACCCGATGCAGTATTCGAACCTACGACCATCTGCTCCGTAGGCAGACATTCTATCCAGCTGAACTAATCGGGCATCCAGGAGCAGTTCGTGAACCTCCTCGATTGCCGGGACGTTTTCGTCATTGGGAGGCGAGAAATCAATCACTCGTTAACTGGTCGATTGATTTGTTGATCCGCAATTGATATGAAAACCGAAAAAAGTTTTTTTACATCACCTGATCGATTGACCAATTGACCATTCACCCCCTACCCCGCACAATGGTGATTCCTGCTGTAAGTGCGTTTTTCGTGGGTGGTAGGTAGCGTCGTACGAGGGATTGGGAGTAGATAAATTACCAGCAGCCGTTCGAAGCCTGCCTGCGTTGTACGATATAGATAGTAGCGGGTAGATACATGGGAGGTCGAGTGGCCGCGGCTCTCGTTAACTTTGGCCATGGCAGTTTCTGAATAGTATAGCGAGTAACGCCTTTTTCAGTCAGAAAGCTCCAATGAGTTGAGCAGCTGGTGCTACCATAATGCGTTTGAGATACTTTGACCGAGTGGTTAAGGCGGCGGCCTGCCAAGCCGATGGGCTATGCCCGCGAGGGTTCGAATCCCGCAGGTGTCGTCATCGTTTCGAGGGGTATCGCAATGTCGGCCAGAGCTGAAAGCCTACCCGATGCAGGATTCGAACCTACGACCATCTGCTCCGTAGGCAGACATTCTATCCAGCTGAACTAATCGGGCATCCAGGAGCAGTTCGTGAACCTCCTCGATTGCCGGGACGTTTTCGTCATTGGGAGACGAGAAATCAATCACTCGTTGACTGGTTAATTGATTTATTGATCCGCAATTGATATAAAAACCAGAAAATTGTTTTTTACATCTCCTGATCGATTGACCAATTGACCATTCACCTCCTCCCCCACACAGTGTTGATTCTTGCTGTAAGCGCGTCTTTCGTGGGTGGTAGGTAGCGCCGTACGAGGGATTGGGAGTAGATAAATTACCAGCAGCCGTTCGAAGCCTGCCTGCGTTGTACGATATAGATAGTAGCGGGTAGATACGCGGGAGGTCGAGTGGCCGCGGCTCTCGTTAACTTTGGCCAAGGCAGTTTCTGAATAGTATAGCGAGTAACGCCTTTTTCAGTCAGAAAGCTCCAATGAGTTGAGCAGCTGGTGCTACCATAATGTGTTTGAGACACTTTGGCAGAGTGGTTAAGGCGGCGGCCTGCTAAGCCGTTGGGCTATGCCCGCGGGGGTTCGAATCCCTCAGGTGTCGTCATCGTTTCGAGGGGTATCGCTATGTCTGCCAGAGCTGAAAGCCTACCCGATGCAGGATTCGAACCTACGACCATCTGCTCCGTAGGCAGACATTCTATCCAGCTGAACTAATCGGGCATCCAGGAGCAGTTCGTGAACCTCCTCGATTGCCGGGACGTTTTCGTCATTGAGAGGCGAGAAATCAATCACTCGTTAACTGGTTGATTGATTTGTTGATCCGCAATTGATATAAAAACCAAAAAAAGTTTTTTTACATCACCTGATCGATTGACCAATTGACCATTCACCTCCTACCCCGCACAATGTTGATTCCTGCTGTAAGTGCGTTTTTCGTGGGTGGTAGGTAGCGTCGTACGAGGGATTGGGAGTAGATAAATTACCAGCAGCCGTTCGAAGCCTGCCTGCGTTGTACGATATAGATAGTAGCGGGTAGATACATGGGAGGTCGAGTGGCCGCGGCTCTCGTTAACTTTGGCCAAGGCAGTTTCTGAATAGTATAGCGAGTAACGCCTTTTTCAGTCAGAAAGCTCCAATGAGTTGAGCAGCTGGTGCTACCACAATGTGCTTGAGACACTTTGGCCGAGTGGTTAAGGCGGCGGCCTGCTAAGCCGTTGGGCTATGCCCGCGAGGGTTCGAATCCCTCAGGTGTCGTCATCGTTTCGAGGGGTATCGCTATGTCTGCCAGAGCTGAAAGCCTACCCGATGCAGGATTCGAACCTACGACCATCTGCTCCGTAGGCAGACATTCTATCCAGCTGAACTAATCGGGCATCCAGGAGCAGTTCGTGAACCTCCTCGATTGCCGGGACGTTTTCATCATTGGGAGGCGAGAAATCAATCACTCGTTAACTGGTCGATTGATTTGTTGATCCGCAATTGATATGAAAACCGAAAAAAGTTTTTTTACATCACCTGATCGATTGACCAATTGACCATTCACCTCCTACCCCGCACAATGTTGATTCCTGCTGTAAGTGCGTTTTTCGTGGGTGGTAGGTAGCGTCGTACGAGGGATGGGGAGTAGATAAATTACCAGCAGCCGTTCGAAGCCTGCCTGCGTTGTACGATATAGATAGTAGCGGGTAGATACATGGGAGGTCGAGTGGCCGCGGCTCTCGTTAACTTTGGCCATGGCAGTTTCTGAATAGTATAGCGAGTATCGCCTTTTTCAGTCAGAAAGCTCCAATGAGTTGAGCAGCTGGTGCTACCATAATGCGTTTGAGATACTTTGACCGAGTGGTTAAGGCGGCGGCCTGCCAAGCCGATGGGCTATGCCCGCGAGGGTTCGAATCCCTCAGGTGTCGTCATCGTTTCGAGGGGTATCGCAATGTCGGCCAGAGCTGAAAGCCTACCCGATGCAGGATTCGAACCTACGACCATCTGCTCCGAAGGCAGATATTCTATCCAGCTGAACTAATCGGGCATCCAGGAGCAGTTCGTGAACCTCCTCGATTGCCGGGACGTTTTCGTCATTGAGAGGCGAGAAATCAATCACTCGTTAACTGGTTGATTGATTTGTTGATCCGCAATTGATATAAAAACCAAAAAAGTTTTTTTACATCACCTGATCGATTGACCAATTGACCATTCACCTCCTACCCCGCACAATGTTGATTCCTGCTGTAAGTGCGTTTTTCGTGGGTGGTAGGTAGCGTCGTACGAGGGATGGGGAGTAGATAAATTACCAGCAGCCGTTCGAAGCCTGCCTGCGTTGTACGATATAGATAGTAGCGGGTAGATACATGGGAGGTCGAGTGGCCGCGGCTCTCGTTAACTTTGGCCAAGGCAGTTTCTGAATAGTATAGCGAGTAACGCCTTTTTCAGTCAGAAAGCTCCAATGAGTTGAGCAACTTGTGCTACCATAATGTGTTTGAGACACTTTGGCCGAGTGGTTGAGGCGGCGGCCTACTAAGCCGTTGGGCTATGCCCGCGAGGGTTCGAATCCCTCAGGTGTCGTCATCGTTTCGAGGGGTATCGCTATGTCTGCCAGAGCTGAAAGCCTACCCGATGCAGGATTCGAACCTACGACCATCTGCTCCGTAGGCAGATATTCTATCCAGCTGAACTAATCGGGCATCCAGGAGCAGTTCGTGAACCTCCCCGATTGCCGGGACGTTTTCGTCATTGAGAGGCGAGAAATCAATCACTCGTTAACTGGTTGATTGATTTGTTGATCCGCAATTGATATAAAAACCAAAAAAAGTTTTTTTACATCACCTGATCGATTGACCAATTGACCATTCACCTCCTACCCCGCACAATGTTGATTCCTGCTGTAAGTGCGTTTTTCGTGGGTGGTAGGTAGCGTCGTACGAGGGATTGGGAGTAGATAAATTACCAGCAGCCGTTCGAAGCCTGCCTGCGTTGTACGATATAGATAGTAGCGGGTAGATACATGGGAGGTCGAGTGGCCGCGGCTCTCGTTAACTTTGGCCAAGGCAGTTTCTGAATAGTATAGCGAGTAACGCCTTTTTCAGTCAGAAAGCTCCAATGAGTTGAGCAGCTGGTGCTACCATAATGTATTTGAGACACTTTGGCCGAGTGGTTAAGGCGGCGGCCTGCTAAGCCGTTGGGCTATGCCCGCGAGGGTTCGAATCCCTCAGGTGTCGTCATCGTTTCGAGGGGTATCGCTATGTCGGCCAGAGCTGAAAGCCTACCCGATGCAGGATTCGAACCTACGACCATCTGCTCCGTAGGCAGACATTCTATCCAGCTGAACTAATCGGGCATCCAGGAGCAGTTCGTGAACCTCCTCGATTGCCGGGACGTTTTCGTCATTGAGAGGCGAGAAATCAATCACTCGTTAACTGGTTGATTGATTTGTTGATCCGCAATTGATATAAAAACCAAAAAAAGTTTTTTTACATCACCTGATCGATTGACCAATTGACCATTCACCTCCTCCCCCACACAGTGTTGATTCTTGCTGTAAGCGCGATTTTCGTGGGTGGTAGGTAGCGCCGTACGAGGGATTGGGAGTAGATAAATTACCAGCAGCCGTTCGAAGCCTGCCTGCGTTGTACGATATAGATAGTAGCGGGTAGATACATGGGAGGTCGAGTGGCCGCGGCTCTCGTTAACTTTGGCCAAGGCAGTTTCTGAATAGTATAGCGAGTAACGCCTTTTTCAGTCAGAAAGCTCCAATGAGTTGAGCAGCTGGTGCTACCATAATGTGTTTGAGACACTTTGGCCGAGTGGTTAAGGCGGCGGCCTGCTAAGCCGTTGGGCTATGCCCGCGAGGGTTCGAATCCCTCAGGTGTCGTCATCGTTTCGAGGGGTATCGCTATGTCGGCCAGAGCTGAAAGCCTACCCGATGCAGGATTCGAACCTACGACCATCTGCTCCGTAGGCAGACATTCTATCCAGCTGAACTAATCGGGCATCCAGGAGCAGTTCGTGAACCTCCTCGATTGCCGGGACGTTTTCGTCATTGGGAGGCGAGAAATCAATCACTCGTTAACTGGTTGATTGATTTGTTGATCCGCAATTGATATAAAAAACCAAAAAAAGTTTTTTTACATCACCTGATCGATTGACCAATTGACCATTCACCTCCTACCCCGCACAATGTTGATTCCTGCTGTAAGTGCGTTTTTCGTGGGTGGTAGGTAGCGTCGTACGAGGGATTGGGAGTAGATAAATTACCAGCAGCCGTTCGAAGCCTGCCTGCGTTGTACGATATAGATAGTAGCGGGTAGATACATGGGAGGTCGAGTGGCCGCGGCTCTCGTTAACTTTGGCCAAGGCAGTTTCTGAATAGTATAGCGAGTAACGCCTTTTTCAGTCAGAAAGCTCCAATGAGTTGAGCAGCTGGTGCTACCATAATGTGTTTGAGACACTTTGGCCGAGTGGTTAAGGCGGCGGCCTGCTAAGCCGTTGGGCTATGCCCGCGAGGGTTCGAATCCCTCAGGTATCGTCATCGTTTCGAGGGGTATCGCTATGTCGGCCAGAGCTGAAAGCCTACACGATGCAGGATTCGAACCTACGACCATCTGCTCCGTAGGCAGACATTCTATCCAGCTGAACTAATCGGGCACCCAGAAGCAGTTCGTGAACCTCCTCGATTGCCGGGACGTTTTCGTCATTGGGAGTCGAGAAATCAATCACTCGTTAACTGGTTGATTGCTTTGTTGATCCGCAATTGATATAAAAACCAAAAAAGTTTTTTTACATCACCTGATCGATTGACCAATTGACCATTCACCTCCTACCCCGCACAATGTTGATTCCTGCTGTAAGTGCGTTTTTCGTGGGTGGTAGGTAGCGTCGTACGAGGGATGGGGAGTAGATAAATTACCAGCAGCCGTTCGAAGCCTGCCTGCGTTGTACGATATAGATAGTAGCGGGTAGATACATGGGAGGTCGAGTGGCCGCGGCTCTCGTTAACTTTGGCCAAGGCAGTTTCTGAATAGTATAGCGAGTAACGCCTTTTTCAGTCAGAAAGCTCCAATGAGTTGAGCAGCTGGTGCTACCATAATGTGTTTGAGACACTTTGGCCGAGTGGTTAAGGCGGCGGCCTGCTAAGCCGTTGGGCTATGCCCGCGAGGGTTCGAATCCCTCAGGTGTCGTCATCGTTTCGAGGGGTATCGCTATGTCGGCCAGAGCTGAAAGCCTACCCGATGCAGGATTCGAACCTACGACCATCTGCTCCGTAGGCAGACATTCTATCCAGCTGAACTAATCGGGCATCCAGGAGCAGTTCGTGAACCTCCTCGATTGCCGGGACGTTTTCGTCATTGGGAGGCGAGAAATCAATCACTCGTTAACTGGTTGATTGATTTGTTGATCCGCAATTGATATAAAAACCAAAAAAAGTTTTTTTACATCACCTGATCGATTGACCAATTGACCATTCACCTCCTACCCCGCACAATGTTGATTCCTGCTGTAAGTGCGTTTTTCGTGGGTGGTAGGTAGCGTCGTACGAGGGATGGGGAGTAGATAAATTACCAGCAGCCGTTCGAAGCCTGCCTGCGTTGTACGATATAGATAGTAGCGGGTAGATACATGGGAGGTCGAGTGGCCGCGGCTCTCGTTAACTTTGGCCAAGGCAGTTTCTGAATAGTATAGCGAGTAACGCCTTTTTCAGTCAGAAAGCTCCAATGAGTTGAGCAGCTGGTGCTACCATAATATGTTTGAGACACTTTGGCCGAGTGGTTAAGGCGGCGGCCTGCTAAGCCGTTGGGCTATGCCCGCGAGGGTTCGAATCCCTCAGGTGTCGTCATCGTTTCGAGGGGTATCGCTATGTCGGCCAGAGCTAAAAGCCTACCCGATGCAGGATTCGAACCTACGACCATCTGCTCCGTAGGCAGACATTCTATCCAGCTGAACTAATCGGGCAACCAGGAGCAGTTCGTGAACCTCCTCGATTGCCGGGACGTTTTCGTCATTGGGAGTCGAGAAATCAATCACTCGTTAACTGGTTGATTGATTTGTTGATCCGCAATTGATATAAAAACCAAAAAAGTTTTTTTACATCACCTGATCGATTGACCAATTGACCATTCACCTCCTACCCCGCACAATGTGGATTCCTGCTGTAAGTGCGTTTTTCGTGGGTGGTAGGTAGCGTCGTACGAGGGATTGGGAGTAGATAAATTACCAGCAGCCGTTCGAAGCCTGCCTGCGTTGTACGATATAGATAGTAGCGGGTAGATACATGGGAGGTCGAGTGGCCGCGGCTCTCGTTAACTTTGGCCAAGGCAGTTTCTGAATAGTATAGCGAGTAACGCCTTTTTCAGTCAGAAAGCTCCAATGAGTTGAGCAGCTGGTGCTACCATAATGTGTTCGAGACACTTTGGCCGAGTGGTTAAGTCGGCGGCCTGCTTAGCCGTTGGGCTATGCCCGTGAGGGTTCGAATCCCTCAGGTGTCGTCATCGTTTCGAGGGGTATCGCTATGTCGGCCAGAGCTGAAAGCCTACCCGATGCAGGATTCGAACCTACGACCATCTGCTCCGTAGGCAGACATTCTATCCAGCTGAACTAATCGGGCATCCAGGAGCAGTTCGTGAACCTCCTCGATTGCCGGGACGTTTTCGTCATTGGGAGGCGAGAAATCAATCACTCGTTAACTGGTTGATTGATTTGTTGATCCGCAATTGATATAAAAACCCAAAAAAGTTTTTTTACATCACCTGATCGATTGACCAATTGACCATTCACCTCCTACCCCGCACAATGTTGATTCCTGCTGTAAGTGGGTCTCTCGTGGGTGGTAGGTAGCGTCGTACGAGGGATGGGGAGTAGATAAATTACCAGCAGCCGTTCGAAGCCTGCCTGCGTTGTACGATATAGATAGTAGCGGGTAGATACATGGGAGGTCGAGTGGCCGCGGCTCTCGTTAACTTCGGCCAAGGCAGTTTCTGAATATTATAGCGAGTAACGCCTTTTTCAGTCAGAAAGCTCCAATGAGTTGAGCAGCTGGTGCTACCATAATGTGTTTGAGACACTTTGGCCGAGTGATTAAGGCGGCGGCCTGCTAAGCCGTTGGGCTATGCCCGCGAGGGTTCGAATCCCTCAGGTGTCGTCATCGTTTCGAGGGCTATCGCTATGTCGGCCAGAGCTGAAAGCCTACCCGATGCAGGATTCGAACCTACGACCATCTGCTCCGTAGGCAGACATTCTATCCAGCTGAACTAATCGGGCATCCAGGAGCAGTTCGTGAACCTCCTCGATTGCCGGGACGATTTCGTCATTGGGAGCTGAGAAATCAATCACTCGTTGACTGGTTAATTGATTTATTGATCCGCAATTGATATGAAAACCAAAAAATTGTTTTTTACATCTCCTGATCGATTGACCAATTGACCATTCACCTCCTCCCCCGCACAATGTTTATTCCTGCTGTAAGTGCGTTTTTTCGTGGGTGATGGATAGCGTAGTAGGGAGTAGAGAAATTACCAGCAGCCGTTCGAAGCCTGTCGGAGTTGTAAGTAATACAAAGACTGGGGAGAAAGAAGGGAGGGACGAGTGAAAATCAGGGGGTCCTCCGGACCACTGTGCGCCGAACTTTGGCCAAGACTATTTAAGGCAACGCGTTTGGTACGGAACCGCTGAGACACCTTTGATCGCTTCAGTCACAGCACATGTTGTTTCACTGAGTCATCCAAAATGTGAGTCCGCAGCGATCACAAACGCAGTAATGAAGAGCCCACTGGCCTTGCCTGAGGATGTGAGTCTTCGAAGCCACAAAGCAAGTTGGTAGGAGTTACCTTAACCCTTTCTACCTTCGTTCTCGAATCTTCCCCCGGCGATCGCCTGACCACCAATGACATCAACAACCACGCAGTTCCGAAGCTAAAATGCATCATCGCGGTCTCGTACGGAGATGATTCAATGATGCCTGGCGCCGAATCCATTCCCAACGCACGTAAAGACGAAGACTCCGAACCTGTACTAGCATTGAATATCGGCAATCACGCAGTCTCAATTACAAACTAGTAATATCAATGACATCTAGCGCTACAGGGACAACGCAGCTCACAGTGGGATATACGACACGATATTGAGAAATCACAACAGAACAATCTCACAATACCATGATCGCGTTATATTTACAGGCGGCCTCCCGGGCAGCTCCCTCATTATCAACGATCTGATGACTTACAACTCGTCTAACGGCCTCGCATGAATGCTATATCGTGATCAACGCTGCCTCTACAATCAACATCGAAGCAGTCGTATAGCCGTTATACTACCACACGAACATTTTACACTCACCTTCCCCTCGACTGTTATGATAGTTCGGGAGGAGGGGGCGTGCCCCATGCTCGACACAAGTGATTGTCACAGAATTAAAGTCCACGTCCAAAGACGGGTCTCCGGACGTGTTAAAAAAGCCGATCGCTCCAGAGTTGACGCTCGTTTGAAAAGTGATCCGTACCTTAGTGAGGTCATCATATCTGCGGTTTTCAAATGGATGTGGATCCACCGCCATAGCGGTATTGTGAGTCGAACTCCGGCAAAAATGTGAGTCTGGGGAGGGCCTCTACCTTCCGGTCATCGAGAAAAGCAACTCCTTTATTCCCTTGTATGAGTATCTCCCATTGCTCATCCAGCACCCCCGACTCGGACAGACAGGCAGATGTCGCTGAAAAAGCGCATGTATAAGCCACAGATGGAGAAACCCACTCACTGAGCGGCTTGCAGGTGAGGTCTCGCCCCCCTAACCGGTACACTCGACCTGAAGAGCCCGTCGACTCCGCCCATACAGCGAGTCCTCGCACTCCTGCAGACTCTGACGACGAATGGAGTAGAACACCGGTTTCTGAGACAAGTGGCGATTTCGAAGAGACAGATCAGGAACACCTATATTGTGGTATAGTGAAAGCAGGAGCTGGCTTGATCACTGGTGGAACGGACGTGCGGACAAAGTGGGAATCATTACCCAACACAATAGAACACTCACTGAGTCTCTTTGCCAACTCATGCCGTGCATGTACTCGGAACTTCACGAGGTAATGTTTGAGGTCCGGACACTTGAGCCAATAGACTGGGGTGTCAGGTTGTAGGGTGATATTCCACGGTCCCAACACGCACGCCTGAGCATGATGGTTGTGAGTACGTCGAAATGTGCTACTAGTGCGATTCGTGAAAATAGGGGACAAACATTCTTGAAAATGATAGCAGCTCTGCCGGACCTCGTCGCCACCCTTCGTAGTCGACGGACGATCTCTTGAAGGTTGGCGCATTCGCAACTCTGAAACAACGTCTAAGACGTGTAATGACTAGTAAGTGCAGCTGATGGCGTATCCTGTGGGTAGCTGAGCAGGTAGTGATGCCTCGCCCGCCGTTACGAGTAGCTGAGTTTCTACGTCGGGCCCGTTAACTCCTTATCTGCAGTTTCCTATCACAGACGCAACCTTGGCACCAACCTTATAAGTGCCTTATATCTCACCACTGTAACAAGAATATACTCTCACGCAGCAGCGACATGCAAAGATAAGAAAGGATACTTAACATTCACTCATACAGTACTCTCTGATCACTGATCTCATGATGATCGCACTGACACGCCTAACACTGACAAAAAGAACAACAAACAACGGATAAAATCTGATGAGATTGTTGCTAATGATGACATAATCAACTTGCTCGCTCCCTCTGACTTGAGTCCCCGAGAACGATAGAAAAAGTCAGACCCGGAACCCTAGTCAGTTCAACTGACTCAGTTCCACGAGTCCCTCAAGGGCAGTTTTCTAGCTTCGTCTGATGGCATGGTACTGGGTGTCGTCACTTCCTCGACGATGTGGTCCGAATGCTTAGGCGTGGTGATATGATCGACTCCTAGGAGTAGGGCCACTGACCAAGCGCCGCTCCCCTTCAGAATCAGCCTCCCGCCCCTCTTGGCTTCCAGGGTGGCCGGGTAGAGCTGTCCATTCACAAAGAGTTCGAGAGCGCGGAAGTACAACCCTGACCCATCCGTATGCAGGTGCAATGACACTACGTCACCAACCTTCATCTGATAGGCAGTCTCCTGAACAAGACGTCCACGGTCCCAATGCTTTCCTGCGCTGCTAAAGCCAGTAGAATTAGGGCACTTGTTTCCGGTCATCTCTTGTACCACCCCAGGGTACTTCGATCGGCATAAACACCCCTCGTTATCACACTCGGTCAAACCTATGCTCAGAATTCTCTCTAGCTCAGTAATGCGCATCGTGATCTTTCCATTCTCGAACCGCCTTCGGCCATCATCAAGAGCCATTTCGAGGCCTCGCCAGGGCGGTATCTCCCCTCGAGCGTACTCGGGGTAGGACGATATCCTCCACAGTCTTCCACGGCGGAGAATTTCAACTCCTGTGTCAGTTCGATGCACAGAAATCTCACTTGGGGTCAGGTCTGTCACATCGCCTATCTTCAGAGGGGAAGGATACCTAGGAACAGTCCACTTCTGCTCTTCTCCCAGGGAAGGCGACCTAGGGACACTCCACCTCTGCTGTTCTCCCCATCCAAATGAAGAAGCTTCGTAGACTGGCCGAACCTGTTGTGAAACCCGTACGGGAGGTTGTTGTTGTTGTTGTTGAGTAGGTCGACTCTGTTGTGAAACCCGCACGGGAGGTTGTTGAGCGGGTCGACTCTGTTGCCGGTGCGATCTACCTTCAACCTCTTCTTCCGTGAATCGTCTCGCTATGAAGCGTCGAGGAACACCAGAAGCAGCTACCAGTATGGGTTCCTCCTCGTAAGGGGCGTCGCTAACACGAAGGTACCCCGATTGACTCTCCGTCTTGACCCGCAAGAAGAAGGCACCAGAGTCACATGACAACAGCTCATCAGCGTTGATCAAGTCGAGCGACACCACAGTCCCAGTAGCCAGTTCCACAGCTTCCTTCCCGTCTTTGAGTTGAGGAGATGGGTAGAGAAGGGCTGATCGACGTACCTGAAAACGTGGCAAACGCGATGACGGTCGACTCAATAGAGGCGACGATAGAAGCTAGTATAGACAAAGGTCGCAGACCCACTGAGGGCGGCAATGCAACGCAGAGGAGAAAATCAGCTTCTCAGTTCACCTTGAGCGAGACAGGTTCAACTGAGGGATTCAGCCGAGGAGTTCGCTCATGCCTCTCCTTCAACCAGCATAGTGTCTTCGACCCCTTCTTACTGAGCTTGAGTATTTTGAAATTTTCTCGAACATATCGAACCCATCGGGCACGCAGATCCTGAGATGAACTCAGATCTGAGATCAATCCACATCGCCCGAGAGATTCTACTCACACAGTTGTCTAGAACAGTGAGCATGTTAGGATCTTCTCTAACGCTGATGACATTGGGGTTTTCCAGTAGTCGGATCCAATCGGACGAACTTGGGTCCCCCAGAGCAACTCCAAATATAGCTTGACTGAAGAACTCGGCGACCATGTCTCTGATAGTAGCATTAAGGGTGCCGGTGAAGTACCAGTCGCCCAACTCTTCCAGCTCCCACCCGCTATTTCTCAGATCTCCGAGGGCCTCGTCGAAGCCTTTCAGAACTGCCCGCGGACTCTGTTTAATCCAGTGCATCTCGCCTTCTTTGTCGAACCTCCTCAGGGTGTTCTCAGTCATCAACAACTTCTCACCATTACCACAGTGAAGGAATAAATGATAATGATGGTTCACTTCATTTCGACTCGCAGTAGCTCGGACGATCCCATCGAAGCCGAGTAGCTCATCATGCCAACGATGGTTGGCGACGTAAACTCGCCAGTCGAATGCTTGTCCATGGCCGAGGTCGATCGAATAGGGCAGAGTGATCTCGGAATCTGTCGCCTGATCAGTCACTTGTCTCTTCGCTTTACGACACATCCACCAGGTTGGAACTGAACTAGGCTCGACCAGGAACTCCTGGGAGTTGTCCTTGGTCAGTGTGAAGGCCATATGCTCGGCAATACCCCAATTCGTCTGACGACAACACACAGGAATCGAGCTGCATCGTGGTAACACAACGCAAGAGTTGAAGTCTCCAGAAATATCTATTGGTCATGCATGGGACATGCGGAGCTAATCACATCCACCTAATGCTTCTTGCCGTGTAGTAGCTGATGATGTGTCGAATAAGTATATACCAAAGTTCCCGACACAACACAGGAAACCCCGAGGATCTTCCCGTAGTTAACGACTCTCCGAACAGGTAGGCGCATATGAGCATCTGGACCTGAACCACTCGACCACTCCTCAACCCCATGTAGGATTCCTCGAGCTCAGAATCCTGACAGGTCGTCGCTGCCATAGCAAACAGACCAGCGGAGCTAAAGTCTCCCTCTCTGCGCATAGTCTCAAATCTCCGCTCGACCGATGCTGAAGCGATCGACCTCGAGACCTACCCCTCCACGAAGGGCAGATACTATGCTGTATGTTACTGTCGATGTGTGAGTGATCTGCAGCACCACAGCCACGTTGAACAATATGGCGAGCATGGCTGAAACAAGAGCCGCGACGTTGAAGTGATATCCCTCGTCAGTGCCGTGGTAAAAGAGAGAGGATGCCTTACCTGTGACGATTACTTGCACGAGATAGTCAAGGTGAAGAGAAAGGGCGATAAGATCTTGTAATGATGACTTCACGTCCAAGCACAGGAAGGGTAGCCCAAAAAGATGTACCTTGGACAGAAGCTCCAAGGCCTCGAAGCAGCGGCAACGGTGTTTAGGGGTGACAAGGAGAAGTCCGGAGCGCCGAGTCCTTCCCCCGAGCATCAATGAAGGCACCAAGCGTACCAACCGACATAGTCAGAATCGAGTGCTCATGATTACGATGGATCGTGTACTTCACTGACTGTACATCGCGGCTATTTCAATCATCACTCCTCGGACGGCAATGAAGAGCGATCCCCTTCATGCGTTGAGTTCAAACCCGTGCACGCGGACACGGTCTCGCAAGATTCGCGTAGTCTGGAGAGTGTCGGGAGCACTCACGCAGTATTCGATACGAGAACTGTATCGAAAGATGTCAGGCTCGGCTTCGACTTTCCCTCCTCAGAGCCATTACGAATGTCTTGCCGCTTTATAACGAGCGTATGGACTGCTGTGACTAGAGAGGCAAGAAAGCCCTGAGGAATGGTCAACGCACAGGCGATGCATGCGAGGAGTGGCAACTACGAAGAAGGCTCCCGCTGCGGAGACGCTGATGCGGTCGAATAGGACGATGACGACGAAGCCAGCGGTAACACAAGTGCATCCGAGAACCTGAGATGGTTCGAGAAGAGATGACGGACGATGGTCGAATGGAAGGGTCAGCAAGAACAAGCGAATGGCTTGGGCGAATGACTCTGCACAAACTCGAAGTGTAACTTGCCCTCTATAAACTACAGGGTATAGAGGACGTTGACTACGAAGTAAGCTTCCCAAATTCAATTCGGAATCGAGACTCATCGAATAGGCCGTATGAGAGAGCAGGAATGGAGGCAGCACCATTATCGTCACTCCTCTACCTAGCAGCTCTCAGGCACAACAGCTCAGGAGTTTGAATTTCTGCGCTGGATCTCGCACCGGCATGCATGATATTTCGTGAAGTGCCGAACGCACACGTCACAACGCGAGTTGGAGAATGTATTATTCATCAGCATCCACCATGCGACGGGATAGACCCTGCCCTCACCTCTAGTTGAGTAGTGGAGCGATGGCTGTTCGGTAACAACATCCAGGACAAGCCTAGGGACATGGGAGTGTTCAAGGCACGAGCCACGACCTGACCACGACGATAGCCCCGCCGACGTCCGCGGAACCGATTGTGAGCGGAGGAAGAGGTAAAAAGATGAGGAGCTGTAGGTCAGCTTCTTCTCACTTGGAAGCTGCTAGCGTCGACTCGCATCAAACAGAGCGAGGCAAAGACCAAGCTCAGAGAGCTGACAATGCACAGATCGAGATGCTGACAAAGATGAACACTCGCTGCTACTCGCCGCAGAGAGGACCTTTCCGCCCCTGGAAGATGATTCGGGGGACTCAGCCGATGGACAGCAGCAGAGCTCACCTCGTACATAGCAATGAGTAGTGATTTCGGTGATGCCGAAAGAGAGAGGCCGAGCAGATGAGGGTGGGCTCTATCTGAGCCGAGGCCTCCGCAAGAGCGCTATTCCCGGGTGGTTAACTACTTGCAGCCAATAAACAGAGTACAGCGATGACTGACTGCAACCATAATGAGAGGAAGGGTGAAGCCTGATAGAAGACGGACAAGTACACCACACCGGTGTGCAAATGACGTGTGAAAGAACATCGGACACGGTAGAGCCGCTCCCAGGACGACGTCTCTGTTGATACTAGAATAGAGTGGTGTGCATAGTTGTACGGTATTGCAACCCGAGACACCCCAGCGTCGAGACGTGTGCTACTATTAAGGAAGGGAAGCCAACAATTCGACGGTTCCATCATGCAGTGCATGACGTGCACCCACGTGCAGTGTGGGCCTCGAGGGGCTCATCAATTGGGATGAGCTGATGAGACCTTCCCAAAGGACTTCCTCTAGGCCTCTGCCTCAGAGCTCACCACAGTTTGGAAGAGGACTACTCGTTACTACAGCTCTCCCGTTGGACTGTAGTGGAAGAGTATTACATATGCTTGCAAGGTCAGCTTGTTGGCCACCACCATGAGGATAGCACACGTACCATAGAACATGCTCACGGCAATAACCAGTCTTACTTCCTCCAAATAAGGACGTCTCTCACCTACACCTGACCACTGTCTACTGCCGAGAGCAGCACGATCTCGGCACTCTGACAACATGGTAGCTCGGCACGACTTAATTCCTACCCGTCATGCGCAACAAACTGCGGCTATCACAAAGGAAAGGTGAATTAAGGAACTCTGATGCCAAAGCCGGCCTAGTACCTCAACTCACTCCGAGAAAAGTTTAGGATCTTACTTTCCAAGGCGCTGTGTGCCTTCTCATATGCTTCTTCC
This sequence comes from Perkinsus olseni, assembly GCA_013115135.1. Classification (NCBI taxonomy): domain Eukaryota; phylum Perkinsozoa; order Perkinsida; family Perkinsidae; genus Perkinsus; species Perkinsus olseni. The sequence continues at coordinate 41,098 of JABANP010000221.1, read as the reverse complement.
CCATTCACTGCATCCTCTCGTGATCTTCGGATCACTGTCATTCGGTACAACTAACGCGCCCTAGACTGTTACAAACTGATGGTAGGGCAATGTCCCGGCTTGACGGACTAGCTATTCACACCAATCATAACTACTACCCACAGCTCAATTCTTAAGGTTGTATCTAACTCGGAAAGCAACTCAGCTAGAGTGCAAGAGCGCAGCGAATATGTCATAGCCGAACCCGAGGAGCCTTCTTTAACTGCGAGCCCAACCGCTCGAAGGGGATCTCAATGACTCAGGTAACACAACTCGTCCTCAACATTTCCCGAAACTTGTACTAGTCTGGAATTGGTTTAATGGCCTTCTACTACAACAGCTATCTTCACCTTCTGGTCGCCGGAATACCCAGAGGTTCCATCACGCCGGCCTTCCTTAACGCCCAGGGGAGGACACGGACAGATACCAGAAAAACTGAGGCGATCCTGAAAATGACGGCGATGATCGAAATAACTGTGCGGACTTCCTCTCCCAGTGCGTCGTTCCTAGACCGAAGTCTCGAATCGTCTAACCGTCGATAGAACAGTCATTCCTCAGACCTCATAAGAGCAGCTAGCAGCGGCCTGGCAGCGATCGCTCCTTACTGAATCTTGTAGATGAACTCCTTCTTGGCGTAATTCTCCGGCTTGGGCACTCCAGCGCCAGGAGCAGCACCGCTTCGCTTGAGATTCCACATACTAATGGTACGACTGACGACAATAAACTGCCGGAAGAAAGTCTTCCCTCCGCAAAACGATGTTGTCCTCCAAAACTCAATACTCAAAGATTAAGAAATTTCTTAACGGAAATTTTCATGCTTTTGTGAACAGCTCGGCCACAATGAGCGCTCTTCTTCTGAGCGGCTAATTAGATGGACGCCGGATGAACAGCTAGCCTTCGACAATACAAAAACGATCCTCGATCACGAGGCGATGGACTCCTCCTCTGAGATCATCAAGGTCATACCGGCAACCTCAGTCGGGTGTCAACAGACTTACCAACGCACTCCGCCATAGGGGGCAGCATGTCCTTCATCCTGTTCGAAGTCCCCTTCCTAATCTTAACACGCTTCAACTCCTCCGTTAGGTTGTCAATCTTGCGCTCGATGAGGATAACCTGGAAAATACAAAAGCAGCGCGCGAAGACCGAAAGCATGACAATGCTACCTGATGACGGAGCTCGAATAATGCCTTAATCATAGACTCTCGCTCCGCTGGGTCCCAACCAATCGAGCCCTTCTGCTGCGACTTCTCTTCATCTCCTATACTGTCGCCACTAGAATAGACACGCTTCTACGATCCACCTACCGGCATTATCGGCGTTCTGCAAGATATCCTCGTACTTAGCCTTCATGTCCACAAAGGCCTCCTCATCTCCGCCTGTGGCAGATGATGACCCTTACAAAGAACCGCCAAGAATATCACCCTTATCAGGGTGAAGCTCCCTAGACTTCTCCTTATACGCTTTCTTCAGCTCAGCGATATCACAGTTCTCATCCAAACCAAAGAAAGCGAAAGCGTCGCAACCTGAAAGATCAGCTGCAATCCAAGTAGCAGACCAATGCACGCCAGTGACATCACTGCTTGCTCTTATGAGCTGCTGGCATCTATCGCCTGCCTGGACAGTTGAAACCCTCCAGCGAAAAGCAAAACCAAAAACTCGTAGCGAACAGCAACAGCGGACCAGACGATGAGAGATCACCCACTCTACGCAATAATGAAAACGAGAGGGTAGTAGTTATGATGATGGTGATCACCCTTAGCGTCTTTAATCTCCTTCTCCACCTCCTCAAGATGCCGTCCTTTCTTCCTCACATGCGATGCCACTACTTCTAATACATTACGTAGCCCCACATCAGTGAGATCGAGCGTCCACCTAGCAAGCACCATAATCACTCCAATAGCGCCAGTATTCACTAGTACTCCTCCACCTCCTCCTTAGCGGTACTAAGCAACCATTTCAACGCTATTGCAACGGGGACCTCCATGCTGTTTCTGTCACCAACGGCTGCCTCCTTCACCGGCGATAGGGTACTACAGACAGGCTCTTCGGCCTTCTCAGAGTCCTAAAAATCGACATAGTACCATTCAAGTCCGCTAAGGTCTCACCTCCTCCTCCTCCTGTTGGTCATCCACTTCATCATCCTCATCCAAGGGCTCTCCATCGACCCCTATACCATCATCATCCTCATCCCCCATACGGCTGCCATTTCTCACAGCACTGTCAACTCTAGTAGTACAGCTATCATCCGATGGTTCAAAGCGCGTCACGTCCGCTGAGTGGCCACGATCCGGGCTAGCGTCATCACCCACGGAGGAGTCGGCGCCCAGCTCTACTCGATTGACCGGAGATGCACTGCTCGACCGTTCCCCAGTGAATGACCGAACCACTCGTATTATCGGCGGGCGATTCAACCCCCCTTCACTTCCTCTTGTTGGACCATAGGCCGGCAAACTGGAATCTAGTGGCGGACCTCGCTCAGGCTTGCCCTCTTCGCAACTCTTACACGCCCCCGGATGCAAGGACGATGGTCGCGACACCTGCTAAATGGAATTACCATCCTCACACCTCACTGGTCTACTACTAAATGAATAGTCGAAGCGCTGGTGGCAAGACCAGTAGCTCTGCTGCTGCTGCTGCTACTGAAGGACCTACCAAGGCCGCCTCCGTTGGCTGCCATGTACCCCAAGCAGTCCCGACCCGGTAGAGCTGGGGACACCGGCGGGAAGTTACTAAGAGTGATTACCAATAACACTAGACATGCCATCATCGTCTACCTAATAGAACTGCCCATCACCGTGAAAGCAGCAGCTGCATTTGAGTGCTTAGGGCTCCAACCACCCCTAGGGGGTGACTGGGAAGCCGTACACGCCATACCACCAGCAGCAGTAGTTGTAGTATTACTGCTAGGTGTGTAAACATTAGCCGAAGCTGATGATGCTGCTGTACTATTATAACTGCAGTAAGATACCTTGATGGGCCTGCTCGACGTCACTAGCGTTACCTCCCCACCGGGCTAGGGACTCCCTTAACAACCTTCCTCACCACTCTTCTCACTACCGAAGGATTACCCACATTACTGGTATCCCTGCGAGCCAGAGAGCTAAATCACATACCGTAAATTGCGATGATTACATTATCATGGTAGTAGCATTTATGTCGCTTCGTCCTAGCCGTGAGTTGCCGCCGCCTGGTGCTGCCGCTGACCGCCCCCCAGGGAATACCGTGGACGATTGACGCAGTCCGCTATCACTAAGACTGCGAACCTGCCACCAATAGACCTCCAAGCCGGGGGCAAGAATGAACGAAAACGATCCTACTTGCTGCGAGCTCCAGCTCTTCAAGTCTTGAACCATCGATGGAAAATAATCGATTAGCAGGGCGCGCGCTACTACCCTAGACACACTGAAAGAGGGTCGTTAGAGAGCACTAGCGCAATTCAACCTCGTAGAAAGAGTGTTCCCACACGCCTCTCGCGATAAAACGCCTTAAGAAGCTGATGGCCAGCTGAGGTCTAGCCTGCTGAAGCAACACGCACTACTCGTAACCGAAAGGTCCCCGGTTCAATCCTCGCACACTCCATTTAAAAAAATGAACACAACAGATCAATCTCTGTAGTGACATGGCTGGCATGTAGACAGTTGCTGCACTTGGGCTAATTTTACAGGCACCCCGTCGTCAACATATAAGAGATAATAATAGGTTGAATGGTCGAGAGCAGTAATAGCAGCATCATCGTTGCTTATCAGCTGCTGATCGTCGACGGTAAAACAAAAGGTAGCTGTTGTTGGTTACTATACTTGATGGTACACTTGAGAGCTCGGAAACGTGGGCTGAAGAAGCGAAAATAGAATTATCAGCGAGAAGGGGAGGAGAAGGCAGAAGAGGGTTATCAGCTTACAGTCATCAAACCGCCACCATTTACCATCTCCTCCGCTAACATGCGCCGTGTAATGGCCAAAATCAATCGAACTTGAGCCCGAGTGCTCGATAGTAGCGTATCTTATGTCGATCAGTGACGATCGCATGACCCGGAAAGACGCGTACAAATCATAAGCCTCAGTGTCGATAACGAAGCCCTCCACAGGAGCGTCAACCCGATATGTTATCTTCCTCGCCATTCCCGATGCCGACCAAGTGAACCGTAGCAGACAGACAACCTGAGCAGTGACGCCCAGGCTGTTCGAAGGCAGCCTCCGCCGTAAATTATACCAGCACGGTCGGGAGTTCCTCGAGGTCCATTCTCTTCCGAGCGTCCACTTTCTGTTTGCACTTATCACACGTCCATTGCTCATGTCCTGATGGCGATACCTGCTGGCCAACCCCCCTCCCTAAATCGTACCGTTGAGCAGCTCCTCCTTTCTGAACTGCTGTAGGCAATCGTCCAGAGAAGGCGAGCCCTCCCCAGAGGAGCTAAGGGAGAGTGGAAGGACGTAGAAGAGCTCCCTGAGGAGACGACGGGGTGAGTGGGAAAAAGACAAGAAGTGAGAACTACTTAGTTTGGCTCTTGTAGCCGCAAGAGTTGCAATGAACGGTGGAGAGGTAAACTCCTCGGAAAGTGTTAGAGACCACACTTTGCACGCTATCAGAAGACGAAGTAGGCGACCTGACGAAAACGAACCATGCCGGGATCGAACCTGCGCCGTCCTCGCAGTATCGTTACTTCTCCTTTTTCAGAAGCCTCAAGAGAGAGCTTCTAGAGGTCTTGAAGTCGACTGCCTTATCGACAGTAGTACCACCCATCTCCGTATTCATGGCGTCCAGAATGTCACTGAGCAGCTCTTGCGCATCCTGCTGGTTGTAACCGGCCCACTGCTTATTCCGCCTGAGAGTATCTTGTAGCTGCTTAGATTAGGTCAACCTTCAGCAGACCATCATGACAAAGATACTCATTAGTACCACCAGACAGCAGTCAATATCGTACATCCCGATGACCTCACCTTCCCATGACTTTCTTGAACGCTTTCGGCTCTAACGCTGTTTTCTTGTTACCTACATAACATGGTAAGCGAATCTGCGAATTCACATCCTCGGGTAACATCCTAAATTACTATCCAATCGCCCCACGCTCAGCCCTAGCTCCCAACGAAGTTCTCGTTGTACAATTACTACAAGTTCACATGCTTTACCGTTTCTACGCTGCGAACTATACTAACCACCCTCATCCCAATACACCCACCTCGAGTACCATATGCGTCTTGAATGAGGCCCCCGAAGGCTGAGCATATCTCTCCAGTAGAATTCTCACTCGCCACGAAATTGTCATACCTTGAGGTCAGACAACAGAGACTCTTTCGCTGCGCAAGAATGAATAGTGTTATTGCCATAACAGCTAGAGGTGTCAGAATACCTACAGCTCAGTAGTGTGCAGCAAGCACTGCAGTACCGCGTTCATGTAACAAGTATTGCCAAGATTTCGGATACCCACCAGCCCCCCTTCGGGGACGAACCGGGTAGACGCAGACCCAGCAGCTTCCGCCAACACACGACTGGAGGCACCTGGCGCAACGTAGTGACCCCAAGTGAAGAGAGTCTAAGAGCATTACCATCATCACTCGGGACGGATTCTGCAGAGGCACTAGGAGCGACCACAGGTGCTGCCTGAAAGGGCGGAAGTAAGGATGATCTATAGGCTGCCGTACGGGTCGGATATCGTCATCTGTGCTCTTCTTGGCGGTTGGAAGTGCCCGCTCCATAAGAGGGCTAGTTTGGTGTTGTTCTGATAGAAAAACCATAAAAAGACGATTGAGCTCGCATCTGAACCCTAGTACCAGCTAGGCCTGTGATCTTCTGGCTAGTATTGAGATAACTACCATCACTTGTAGAATAGCTACCAATAGAGCTGCTGATAGAGGAGGACTGGAGTCTAGAGGAAAGGAGTGTTGGGAGTCACCAGAAGGCCGTCAACCCACCCCCTGCCGTAGCGTCGTTCGAGTGACGCTGAAGGGAATCCAGCGGCGGGTCTGCTGCTGCTGCTGGACTTGTCCGACGCCGGTGCTAGACTGTATCGGTCCCCAGTAGTTCTCCCAACCAATCGAGTGCTGCTCGAGTTGGAACGCATGTGCCCCGTGAGAGGTCGGATATGAGACGGCCCTCGACCCGGGGGTACCGTTGCGCTTAAACCTGACGTGTCCTCCTCCAGAGCACCTGGGCTAGCCGTGTTCTCACCTTTGGGAGCGCTGTGGCCAGCACCAGCAGCAGCACTTCGGCTCTGCAGCAAGGCGGCGCTGCCTTGGATGGGCACTGAGTCAGTTCGGGCGTGTCTGCCGAGTGAAGGTGGTGGCGGTGGACCTGAACCGACCTCGAAGATACCCGTCCCTCCTTCCCCAGTGAGTATTACTCTTCATGTGCAACGGAGGGGATGAATTAGTCGTTACTGGCATGACACTACTGTACAAAATCTGACAACCTCACCACAGACTGATGATGCAAGAAGCGCGGATGAAAATTGTCAAACATGGCCGTCTTGGCCGGCGGAGCGAAGCACCCTTCCGCCGCGCCCACAAATAAAAAGATCTTTCTCCCTGGTTATCACGTTCCACCGTTGTACCCGACTCCCAACTCCTCCATAGTCTGTCGTTCTCCTAATGGACTCTGGCGGCGGTCTCTACTCCCGGACACCCTTCACGTCGTCATCGTCATCTCGAACTACACAGGACTCCTCAGCGACGGCCTACTACCACTACTCAAACGCAGTGAAACCATCCCTTTCTAATACCCCCATGCTGCCTGGCAGCCCTGATGGCAATGGATCATCGTCGATACACGGCGATGGGCGCTATAGTGATTCCGGCGGTGGCGGTTCTGACTCTGACAGAAGAACCTCTCGACCGAGCAGTGAGGGCCGATCGGGCGGACGACCTGCGCACTATGAAGGTTTTGGATACCAACCACAACACTCAGGTCAATACTACTACGACGAAGGCCCTCGTGAATCTTCCCACGGGTATCCATTGCGGGCCGAGCCAGGGTACCCGAACCACTACTACTACGACACTCCGCTTGACCGTGGACGACCCTACCATTCCCCACCTCCCCGGCAACGTCCTCTAGATTTCGGCATGTACGACCGCCAAATGCCCATCCCCTTTCCGGGCTATCGGGCTCCAGTTGCCGCTGGTGCCTTCTACGGTATGGGTCGGGAAAGTGACGGTTTGGAAGAGATCGAGAGGGCTGCTGAACGGCGCATGCAGGCGTATGCAGCGGCGGTTGCCCCTACACAGCGACCGCAGCACCGACTTCCCGGCAACGCCTCTATGCTTAAAATGTTCCGAGTGTACCTCGAGAAGCAGGGTGATGATTCCAAGCTTGGTGCTGTCCTCGTTCAAAAGTCTCTGCCTGCTGTGAGCGATGACGAGTACGGCGCTGGGCTTCGAGTGAAGACTGTTATGGAAGCTGAGGAGATTGGCGAGATTGGCATGGTAGGTGCTTGGATGGGAGATGCCCAATCATTCACGCTCTTTTATCAGCTGGCACGATGGAATGGTAGAGCTCGGGAGATGGATCGCGACATTAGAGTTGGCGATGTTATTGTTGCCGTTGTGGACGGCACGCCGGTGGATACGCTCGGCCCGAAAGCTTCGCCCGATAAATTAATGGATAAATTGAAAGTAGTGACCGCTGAGAGCTCGGCGTGGTTCATTTTGCAGCTTCAGCATTGTCTCAAATGCAACTCTCTTACCATACTGGACGTACTACGCGAGGTACCGCCTCTGGAGGTGAGCCACGATTTGTTGAAGGAGTGGTATGCATTTGCGCTGCATAATCGCTCAGGCTTGTGACTGGCCGCAGACTCAGCAGACCATGGTGAATTGTCTTGAGAGTATGGAGCAAAATCTCGAGCAGAGGAGAGATCAGGCGATGACTTGGTTCGTCGGGAACGTAGCGCCGGTCATACTGTCCCCTTCGAGCCAGCTATGGTAAGCTCAGAATCCTGCCGGTAGAGTTACTCCAGATTATACCTTAGTGTACTTATCTGATGTGACGAGGTCACGTGACAGTTTATTATACCCGTTTTCCCACTTGCCCTCGATTCTACACATCGTTCGTTCTCCAGTACCATTGCTCGGTCACTATGCTCCTACTAGCACGGGAGGCTCTTTTCTATGCCTCCTCAGGTGCCCTCTGTGCGAATGTAAACAGCAATCTCTCGGCGAGTACCTCCATCACTTTGAATCGACGGGGCACCATGAGAAGAGGATATCGACCTCATCAAAGTACGACAGTCGTTGGGCCAAGTGAGTTCAGCAACTACTCCTCGTCGTCCTCTTCGTTCATCATAACTTCAGGCTACCGCTTGGTGTCAGTGACCACTATTGGTTCGAGTACTGTTACGGCTTCACTTCGATCGTCGATCCTGCCGAGCTTGATCCCTACGCGGAGTTCTGCGAGTACACTCCTACAATAGAGGACTAGACCGCTGTGATTGTTTCCTTACGTTAACTTGACGAGTGCTTCTCCTGTCTTTGTGGTGTCAGTGTGAGTATGGGCTTGAATTCCGAGTGTACTATTAGTTTCTATGGACTAATTCCATTTTTTCTGATTAGACGTGTTGTTTTCGTCCGGGTGACGAAGATCCATTAGTTCCTTTACTCGACTGTTCTTCCTCCACCACCATGTCCTCTCCTGTACCGACCCCCAAGCTTACCTTGGAACAATCTCGAGAAGCCATCCAAGTTGTCATATCTAAGGTACGGGAACCTGCCAACCGGAAGCGGTTCGAAGGTGAGCATGGAGTGCCTTCGTCTTGGTCTGTGTCGTCGCTGCTTCTCCAGTGTGAGGGAATCAAAAATTAGTTGAGTATCTCTTTTGAAGTCGTCAGTGCTCGCTTCCCCGGGTTAATCGTGCACACCGCAGCAGTTTCGCTGGTCAGGTTTGGAGTGATTGTCAGGTATAGTGACCGAGCTCGAGAAGGAGCAGGACCCTGTCGCAAAGATGCAGAAGAGGATGACCGTGCTCTTGCCGGCTGTCCAGGAGGTCCTTGGTGATGCAATTAAACACTATGGTAAGCCTGGTCTCCAACGAACACTCTCGCTCAAGTCACGTCGCTCAAGGCTTCGAGACCGACTCCCAGTCCATCATGAACGGCGTAATGCAATTACAAGCGTTTTCTGTGACCGACCCTGTTGTGGCTAACGGGATGAATAAGGTAGGAGCGACGGTCAGCAGCTCGGGCTGGTTTGAATGGTGTTTTAGGTCATGAGGGCGATGGGTGGTGATTTCTCAGCGATCCTCGAAGAGGATGATGATGAATGCGAAGAGGTTGAATAAAGAACGAGTTTCTAGAACCCTCTCTGACTAGATACCGTATACACTGCAAGTTCTCCAATGTCTTTGTCGCGTTTCTTGAAAGTGCAAGCTTTGGTTGGAATCCTAGAAACTAGCTCCCTGTGCGCCGGGCGAGTGTGAAACTCGGCACCTAGACTGTATTGTGAAACTATGGGGTGGAACCTTTAACCTCTCATTATATAACTCCTTGACTGGCAAAGTTCACGTAACTTCCAATATAGTTGGAGCTGCTGATTCATGGCCCCGGGCCCGTGGTAATGACTGTTACACAAGCCCTGTCGTCCTCAGTTGGCTCAGAGTAAGCAAGCCCTTGTTGTTCTGGTCTAGCCAAGCAAGTTTGCCGCCGCGGGAGGTGCGTCAATCTCCGCCTTAAATTCAATATTTTTATTTGTTTCCTTCCTGCGATTGAAGGTGGCCAATCTTCCTCCCTAAACCCAATTTTTTTGACCTCTTGTGTCCGCCTCGAGGGGTGCACCGCGACGATGATCACCTCATCACTTTTCCTCACTAACGGAAGGGGATCAGATATGACGTAAGTCCCCCCTTTTTAGAAACTCAAGCCTTCCTCATTACATGTGTAACGAAGTTGTTTACATAGACATTCATAGTCGTCTGACACTTATATTTACTTGAATAATGGGTATACGATTATATCTTCTCCGCAAGTATGAAATATCTGCGAGAAATACTGTACCGATATCAACAGGACGCAACACACAGGACCACACAGGCCTCAGCTTACGTAGGCGTGAAGATTCCAGATCTTCCTCCATCGACGAGTCCTTCCGCGCCGTGGGCCAGCATCTTAGCAGTCCCAGACGCACCCTTGGGAGCGATACGAAGAATCTCAAGTAGAGCAACAAAGGCGCTGAGAAAGTTGAGAGTGATACGGCGGGGATAATGAACGGTATGTCACTTATTGAATGCACGGCCCAGTGTGGACATTTGCATGCCTTGCAGGGACCATGGGTCTGAACACATTGCGGAAAGCGCTGTCGCCGTCAACAACGACATAGCTGCGTGGCTTACTCGCGAGAGGTTCATACCACGGGATGTCCCTCTCGCCGTTGATGGTCTTGGCAGCATCGCACATATCATAATTTTCAATGACTTTGAAACCGACACTCTTCAGCTGTTTGACCACATCTCTAGCGGGTATTACATTGGCGATACCTACAACGCGCCGCGCTAACTTGAGCATCCGTTAGATCGCTCCCACCATTTCCCCTTTCAATTGCCCTCTTCACCTTCTGGTGCCATGGATCTTTCGGGTTGTATCTACACGCGAATGTCGGACTCAAGCGAGTTTTTCCCCGCACGATGTCGCCTACTTGTCGGTCATGGCCCACTCGTAGGTGAGCAGCTTGCCTCCTTTCTTCAGAGCTTTGAACGCCTCCGTGAATGTCGGTACACGATCGGGGGTGTGCACGGATGATTCACAGTAATACCTGATACGAACGTATCGCGTTAATTGAGAGATGGCGAATGCCTTACACCGCATCAAGGCTTCCCGGTTCGAAAACCTTAGGCACGATCTCAGTGAAGTCACCCTGTACATAATGGCATCGATCCTTCATCCACTGGGACAGTGGACGGGTGTGACGCTTCGCCCTCTCGACCTGACCAGCAGGCGCTTGCTGATACTTCCCCCTTATCACGATGGTAGCATGCGAGAAGTACATAACGGGACCAGAGCCGGCCGTCAGCAGTGGTGCTCACCTGATATTGGTTGATGGTGACTCCAGTGACGGTGGCACCACAGAACCTAGGACAGCAACGGAGAGGAATCTACATCCCATCCTGTGAGCGACGGTTGACTAGTCGGAGCAGTCGAATGGTATCCAGAGGTTGCCACGTACCCAACAACAGACCTCAAGGGGCCTCCCACCCCCATACCGAGGTCTCCGACTTTCATCCCATCCTTCAACCCTAGCTTGAGGGCAATAAGATGCCTGAGAGGCGACTGAGGCCCCGCTCGTCTAACAACGAAAAGCACTGAACCTACTCAAGCCTGGCTATGGAGGCCTCCCTTGTTTCTGATCTTCTGCGGGGGCGAAGTGGAAACTCTGGCCCCAACCATACTCGTAGAAATCAGTGGCGATTTTGTAGTATCTAGACGAAGAAGAAGCGACGAAGGGGACCAATGAACAGCGCACTCGTCTGTGCAGGCTTTATCATCATGCGAGAGTGTGCTTGCTTCGGGCTTGCCCTCGAACTTAGAATCATAAGATTCGAAAATACTTCCTCGATCTTGGCCTGAGTAGAATGAATGATGAGCTGGCAGTGGCGAGAGAATATCTTGAAGAGGTGGTGGGCTTACTAATTATAGCCATGATGCTGTCGCTGCTTCGGATAACGGGACCGAGGAAAACGGCAGCGACGAGGACGAAAATTGTCCCAGCAGCCCATAAGGGAGCGGACTCGAGAGAGAACATGATCGAGAACGGATCAGGCTGGAGAAACCAGGCGATTAGTAGAGGGGAAGTGAACGAGTTTCGAGGGCTCTGGGGGGGGCTCGGAAAGGTATTCAACGTCAGGGCGCTCGCGGGATGGTAAAGTGAGGTTCTCGAAGACGAAACGAATCTTCACTGTGCGCTACCTGGCACGCGCGGTTATCAGATCCTCTACCAAAATCTAAGCTTGCCACGGCGGTTGTCGAGCAGGTGATGTCGACGCCTTTCAACTCAACTTAGAGATCTCAGAATGAGCATCAGAAACTGCTGCAATTTGATGGTGGTCCTAAGCCAACGTCTGAACCGTCGTTAAATGGCAGTGCTGTTTTATCAAGATGAGAGAAAATGGGCAACAGATATGCTGACGGGCCATTCCGGCATATCGAGCTCGGCCTTTGAGAGCCCACCAAGCAATTTCAGGAGGCCTTCTAAGTTGATCAACGCAAGTCCATTCGGATGCCGCCAACGGTCCCACAATGAAGCGTCGGTGCTTTCACGAGGTCGAGAGGTCCCTTCGAGCTCCCATGACCGCTCGGCCGGGTGCCGAGTAACAACCGTGATGATCCTCGAGATGGATCTCGACAGCATCCAGGTGTGTCTGTATATTCCGTGGGAGGGAAGTGAGTATGTAGTCACTTTGCCTGGAGATGCCGGCCCTCCCCGTGAAGGTGCGACCCCGCAAGCCCCCCGAGCATCATGACTTCAGCTCGATAATGCTTGATCGATGAGACGCCCATCCGACGTTAAGAACACAACATCAGCCGGAGGAAGCGGTGATATCACAGTCTCGGTCCGTTGGCGAATCGACGGACTTTGGGCTGTGCAAGGAAGGCCTCCACGTCCCGCCAGAATGCGGCCTGATGATGATGATCAGAAAATGATGATCCTCTCCATGACGACCCCCCTTCGCAGTCAACAACACCTGAACCGCGGCATCGGTATGGCGCTGATTCTTCTTCAACTTCAACGTTTTCACGTTCCAAGTACCGCCAACCGTCTGGGGATCCGCCACATCATCCTCGTATCTACACAACTCGCCCTGTGCATGGATCAACCTATGATACCACCCCCTCACCGTATGCTAACTCCCAAGACACTATGGAAGAGGTCTGCCTCAGACTTGAAGGGCCAGTGCTTCAACTGCCATCTCTTACCATCCAGGATGATCGCCACGCACGACTTCCAATCATTCCTACCAACAAGGCCAATATCAATAGACAGTCTGTAATAACCACGATGGGAGGAGGAGGAGGGGGCCACTACGCCACATGGCACCAGCAGCAGCAAGCAAGCGAACGCTTCAACTGCTCGGCCGCCGTCATCGCGCCATCAAGTGGCCGCACCGGCCTCCTCTTTGCATGTGTTACTCTTCAACCAACAGTAAGGAGTGGGAGGGGAAGATGGCTTCCTCCAAGGCACAAGGCCAGCAGCACGAATGATTGACTCCATCATCAGCAGACACAGCTTATCATCACTTTCGGAATGTGGTGACACTGTCGACGATCCTGAACTCCCAAGTGAAGCCTCCGATCTTCTTGCTGAACGTCACCGGGCCTTCTGGTCGAGCCATCCTCCCTACATGACGTCACCATCATAACAATAACAACGACCCTCGTCGCAGGGCTCACTCGGGTCTGGTTCCTGATACACGCCTTCTTCAAGGAACTTCTTCGCATTGAGGATGTTGATGCGGGAAGCACTGCTGCTGATTGAAGGCACAACCTATACCACACCAAACGCAAACAATGATCCCCAGCGTGACGACCGTCGAAGGCTCACTATAGTGGGTTTGAACTTCTTCTGCGCGATGTCGTTGATCTCCTCAATCAACGGTCGCGCCTTCGGGACCGATGCGTGGGGAACCGACGACAAGTGGCTCCGAGGCCGCTTCTTCGCCGGATTCTCGTCGTCTTGCATCGCCCCTCTGGTGCCCTTCCGTGATGGGCCTGCTCCCAGCAGCTGCGTGGCAGTCACCGAATACTCAAACCCTTGCCTGCTGTTGCTGCCGAGTTTTGCTGTATATGATGAGTTTGCTTCTCCTTCAACTTCTCTGGTGACAGTCGAGCACGGTGACCGAGAAAGACCTCCACCGAGGGCAGGTCCTCCGTCGAGAGCCCCAGCTCCTCACGACCGTACCGGACGGCCAAGTCTTGCTTCACGTCCTGACATGCGACGTGTGCCTCTCAGCCGTACTCCGAAAAGGCCCACCCTATTAGTGAGGATGCGCCGGCCATTGCTCTGCAACTCCGCCTCGTATTTCCGTAGAACGCTCAGCTTAACAGGAGCCTTCATCCATTCCGGTGTGTGCCCTGCCATCACCACGCTCAAGGACAGCAACTAATATGAGCATCACCATCATCAGGCTCCACACAACTCCAACGCAAGCCTCCCAGACTGACCATAAGTAGTAATAGCATCACCAGTGCTTTCAAGTGTATCAGTTTGTAACCGCATCAGGTTGCAGTAGCTGCAATAGCGGCCCTCACGCGGGTCAAAAAACTATGAACAGGACAACCGGCGGGCCTCAGACAGCCGGCACGGTGGTAGTGGTAGGAGGCAACTGTACGAGGTAAACTCTCGGAAGGGTACTCAGAGAGGGCAGTACAAAAGACAGGGCCTATCATCAATATCCCAGCATAAACCGCTCGAGCTCGGCCTCGCCACGGGCTGCTGCCCGCTTCTCTCTGTCGGACTTCTGCTCACCCCGGCCGACATGACCTTTTCGGTGATACCTTATCTTGCCATCCACACTCTTGCAGGGGTTAGCAGCCGTGATAAAAGCAAAGCATCCAGAGGTTGGCTCTGGTGCATGCTGGCGCCGCTCTGGGCGGCTTCCAGTTTCCGCTGTACTCCGCCGCTGCTGCTGCTGCTCCTTCTTGTCTTCTTCGAAGTCATCAGCCGGTTCGGAAATTATGGTATGAGCTTTGGGCTGCGGCCAGAGTTTCCGACAGACCTTTAAAATAATAACGGTGAGAACTGTCGTTAGTATGGGTCGAAGCCACTCGCTCTCTAGCAGCAGCAAGGCATGCATTAGAACCAAGACGACGACAACAACAATGATAGAAGGCTACTACATGGAGAGAATTAGGCCAATGAATGCCCGCAGCCACCTACGGCGAGGGAGTATCAGAGATCGTGAAAGGGAGTGCCCCTATTCAACAAACAATTGAAGTGCAGAGCATATAAAACCCCAACATGACTCCCTCGACCACCTCTATCCAACCGGTTAAGCCCGACTACCCCTGCCGATGCCCCAGACAGGATCGATGGACTCAACAGATGATAATAATACTGATGGACAACGAGCATGGTAAATCATCGGCCGTAGCAAAGGGTTGAACTGAAAACTCGAGGGGCTGCTGCCTCGTAATGTTCTTGGGTCTTGCAGGATACATTGCCGCGACGTGTCCAACCTGAGGTACGGTAATTTCGCACATTCCGA
This sequence comes from Perkinsus olseni, assembly GCA_013115135.1. Lineage (NCBI taxonomy): Eukaryota > Perkinsozoa > Perkinsida > Perkinsidae > Perkinsus > Perkinsus olseni. The sequence continues at coordinate 25,897 of JABANP010000221.1, read as the reverse complement.
GAGCCGCGAACGGGCAGTGTAGGCCACTAGTCGAGCTACCGATCGGGAGGCATTGCCTATCGAGCCGCCGAAGCTCGTGCAGCTCGACAGGTAGGCAACAGGCAAATCCCAGCAGTTCCCTCGCATGGGAGGACCCGTCCCTACAGCAGTCCTCTCACCTTTCCTCAGCCTCCCAGAATCGTATACACTTGAGAAATGCACTTCCCTCTGAGGAGGCCGAGCCCCATTGTTCAATGGCAGGAGACCATCCTGTGACTTGGGTAGTGAGGGGTAGGCGAAGCTACCATACCTACACCACTACGATGATGATGACCGAATCATCAACAGCCGTCAACGGTTGATTGTGCCTTGAGACACAAACCTCTGTCACTCAAACTCATCAACAGTAGCGATACCAATATGCTCATTTTCCACATTTCTCGATCTACGTTTTCTGCCGACCGAGTTGATCCCTCGTGCAACCCATGAGTGATAAGATTCTCACCTGAAATTGGTAGTGGTATAATGTTGCATCTGATGATGATATCCTGCGCCATCGCCGGGGCACTCGACCAGAGTTGGTATCGTCGGTTCGCTGTATACTCCGCCTCGGGCAAGACTGCAGTAGCCTGAAGGAGACCCAAAGATGGGAAGACGTTGCTGTCAGAACAAGCCGGTTACTGGAAGGACCAGCAATCTCATGCGAATGTTGAAACCGCTTCGCTCCGCTGGTCTTTGCCCGCAGTCGTGCCAAATGGCCAACGTCTACGAACTTGCGGTGCCGAGCATTGTTCTGCGCGTGCTGAAGAATCGGAGTATTTCGCACAACACTACCGCGGAGCGTCGAAGCAGACGACCCCACTCGTGTAAAGGTGAGCGTCGGTCGTTCGTGTCTTATAACCTCTCTGTCAACCCTTCTCCTTCCTCCCACTGACAGACAACCGCTCAACCGCCACCCGAAGGCGCAGGCGCATACAACAAGCGAGTCCAATAACAAGCAGCTTCACAAAGAATAGTACAACGGGGAAGATACGGCCCTTCCCGCGGCGATCGAGGGGATCCAACAGAGGATAATTAGGCAACGATTGGGTCGGAGGAGTGGCAGACAGGGGAAGAGTGCCAAGGGTACAAGTGCAAGGGGCCATTGATAGCAAGACGGTCTTCAGATCGCCCCGAACAATGCTCCCGATGGCGAGCTTCGACTGAGGACTTTCCGTAAAGACCAAAAATTTGTCGTAAGAAATGCTCCTCAGGGATCATCGGAGAAGGCGCAACGGAGAGGGGTATTACTCGAAACTTTAGCAGCTACTGCACTCTCCGCAGTCCACAGGTTGGGGAAAATAGATGAGCACTCACTCGGGCCCCTCGGTTGGCGCTAAAATCTGATGGCAACCTGAGGACTGACCAGTAGCTGGAGAAGAGTCCTTCCCCTACAACGACCCCAATCACAGAGCTAAGTTCACGGAGTTCGTTCTAAGCGGTAGGGATTGGAGCGTGGAGCGGTGCGCGACCATCCAACGCCGAATGGGATCTACTCCACGTCTCAACTGAATCAGATCGTCCAATTGCTACAAGAATGATTTTGCAGTGAACCCAACGAGCTAGAAACTGAAGTCGAATAAATGAAGTTCTACATTTTCCGAGATCATCGTTAACCAACACGAGAAACTGAGTAATACCTCGCACAGCAGGAGGCCCTGCCATCAACAGGCGTCCAGAAGGCAGATGTCGTCTTCTGGCGGCGGTCATAATGTGCTGCCATCGTTACGAGTGAGAATAGAAGACCTGATGTGCCGAGTCGTACTCCCCTTCCAACGCAAGCATCCAAAAGTTGTCAGGCAAAGCCGCATCAGAAGGGTAAAGCATGTCCATCGACGACTATGACGCCGTTAAATGAGCATATCTTTAACAAGGAGTGGCACTGCACATGATATTGAGAACATGATCACCTGCCATTACACTCATCGAGTTGAAGACTCTTCAAGCTTGCCTCACCAAGAAGATAAACTTCTTCCACCAAAGGGCTCGCTGCTTTGCTTTGAACTCGGCGGTATCCATGTGGACGCCGATGCTGACCTGACCATATCATCGAAGACTATCGCAGCCCAGCCTTTACTACCCCTGGTAGACCTCCGCGCCCCGGTGGGTTTCTGAAAAGGGGTCGAATGATTCGGTAAAAGGCATGCTGAAGCTATCACATCTGTATGGCCAATAAGCGGCCGTCATCGGTTTGGTAACCAAGTTGACCTAAAGATACCCCCTGACCGCTGCACGGCCCTGGCGTCAGAGTCTACCATCATGGCCTAGTACCACACCATTCTTGACCAATGAGGATTGTATGCTCCTCAGCTCGTTATCCCTTTCATGCATCAGAACCTTCAACTGATGATATCTGAACTTGGCGACAGCTCATCGTACGGACAAGTACTCTCCATCACTTCTTGAGATAGTCCGGTTCCTCCGGGAAATAGCTTGAGCCCGAACCCTAGCAAACACGGAGCAATCACAAGGCAGCAGGAAGGGTCCACTACAGAGGGGACCCCTGATGACGATGACGACGAAGCCTTGCCACTGGAAGCATAGTTATCATCATCATCAGCAGCGGACTGCTCTTCAGTCAAGAAGGGAGTACCCATTCGGCCTAGTAAGAGACTACTGTTGGGATAGAGCACAGTGAAGGGACTGCACACTACCAAGGGTCCTTCCGTTATCATCCACACCTCTCATTGGCTTCCGTCCATCAACGGACAACGGCTGAATGTACGTTCAGTGAACAGCAGCAAAGACAGCAGCGGCAGCAGCATAGTACTCCGTCTCGCCTTATTGATGTCGTAGGAGGGGCGTTCTGCATCGACATGTGAACTCGGGCAGCGAAGACTCGCGCAATTTTAGGTCTGATTTTGCTTCGCTCCGCCCTCGTGACGCCACGTCGCACTTTTTGTTCGATCAGCTAGCGCGTGCTGCTACTCGACCCGTGCTTCTCGAGCTCGGTGTTTAGCGAGGTGCATGAATGTCTCGTGCAATATTACCCACTAGTCGAACTCGAGAGGGGCGTAATAAAACGTTTGTGTACGTTACAGGCAATAGGGAATACTAACAATCATCATCATCATCATTCTAATGGCGGCTAAGAAGGTAATGAACGGTAATACTATCCATCATTATCATCATCGTTATCACTATTGGATCGCGTCTCGTCGCCCGTCGCTGGCGCGGTTGGGGAGAGATCACAACTGTCCCTTCTGTCTGCCATATCCCGAGCCTTCCTCAGCCGTCCATGCCCCTCAGCTGGTGCTTCAGCTGCTTGCTCCTCGTCGACACTCATAGAATCATCACCATCGTCAACCTCCTCAATGTTGACGGAACCCTCGCCTTCAGAGGCAGTAGTAGCATCTGTATCACTGTCATCATCGAATTCATCGTCAATCTCCCGATCGGAGACAACGAAGGAGTCCAGAGAATCATCACTATCACCCTCTTCCTCGTGCCGTTGTATCCAGCCGTCCACTACCTAACAACCCATTCAAACGGTGATACAGTCGGTTAACTGGCGACCCTACTTTTTTGGCTGCCGGGAAAACATCACATATAGCACGACGGACTCTATCCTTCTCCTGAAGCACCGAACCCCCAACAATGTCGTCGAAGAAATTGCTCTTCAGTATCGCATCTGAGACAGGAGACATTCGTGAGTTCATCAGCCTAAGACCATGACCCACCAAGACAAGCATTAGATTCGGTCTCCTCGGACGGATGGTACATCCGCCTCGTCATCGCCACAACATCTTCCACGTTATCGCAGGCATTCTCAACGAGCTCAAACACGAGTCTCCTGGCCTCCTCTGCCGACAGGTTGTACGGCTGGTCTCGCAAAGTATGGAGAGAGCAATCTTTCACGCTCACCAGACCAGAGCCGACCAGATCAGCGAATATCTCAATAAAGTCGCCATCGAAGCTGGGGTCCTTCATTCCAAGACATATGAACTGCATCTTCTGTCGATTCGTCACGCAATTGCCGAGTCCCTCGTAAAATTCCGGGCACTGCAAATGGCCGTAAAGAACCAACTCATGACTGACGGATCGAAGCAGCTCGCGTCCAGCGTGGGGTTTCCGCCCCCTCAACTCGAATATCAGAGCCTGTATTAATGTACCTGCAGAAAGGGGTCACTTGGAAAAGAGAAAACACTGCTTTTACCGAGGTGATGGCTGCCGGGAGGGACTCCTGCCAACGAGCCGCCGTCGTTATCTTCCTCATCAATGTCTGAAGAAGAGTGTAGTGGAATGATACCCAGGTGTGTCAATGGCAGATGCAGGTACTGCGAGAATCGAAAGAGGGCTGATGAAGCTGCACTCGAAGTAGGACTAGAAATAGGGTCAAGTAGACTAGCACGGCCAGCGTGTCCACAAAATCTGCGTCGAGCAGCCGATGACAGTAACAATTCCATCCTCGTCCGAGTTAGCCGGAGCCTCTCCTCACCTCTCGTCGTTGATGCTGAAAACTTGACGGTTGCCCGCTTAACTGTTCTGACAGCAAAATCGAATTCCACTTTGACGACATCCTCAAAGCTGAGTACAGCAGCCGGGGCAGACGACATCGCCGGCTAAGTAAATGGCTCTGTGCGCATACACAGGAAGGCTATTAGCAAACGTGGAACGCAAAGAGGGGTATAAGGAAACGTGTAAGATCATCTACTATAGGGGATAATCTGATAATGATGATTATGATGAAGATTTTACAATGACTACTGCCCACCAGAACTGTGGAGGAGGTCTTGGTGGTAGAAGTAGTAGGAGTAGTAGTAATGAATGAGTTGGTATTGAGATGTTATGAGTTGGTGTTGAAGTTGTTACTTCATTATGACAGTTGTAACAGAGGAACTGTTATTACTGCTGTTGCTGCTGCAGCTCTCTTTGCAAGAGCAAGATGCCATCAGAGTGTGAACTTCTTCAACAACCAACATCTTACTCTTCAGACTACACATTACTGTCACAAAACGATAAATGCGATAAAAAGCATTACGACCATACAGCACAAAGGACAACAGGCTCTCCAGACTTCCATAACATCGACTACGACAGAGCTACGGACGGAACCACCACCATGACCGCAACGACGACGACGACGACGACAAATATCATAATAATAATGATGATGACGCTTCAATTGGAAGTAGCGAAACTCCGCGCTTTGTGTTCCATATTATTATCACTTTACGATGGCTCACTTTGACCACAAGTACCGCAGCCCGGAATACTACAACAAGAAGAAGAAGAGGAGAACAACGATGATGATGCTGATGTTGATAATGTTACTCGCTCATGAATTCATCCCTCTACGACCTCGACACGTCAGCGGAAATCTACTAGTCACACAAGTAGAAGTAGTTTTTGGAGCAGAAGAAATGGTAGGGTTCACACCACTAGAACAGCGGTAGAAGCATCCATCAACATCATCAAGAAGCAGGGAGAACAAGCACCAGAACTGCCATCAGCGATGGTTTGGGGAAGTATACAGAGGAAATACTCGCAAACCAGCGCTAGGCCTCAAGAATGCCAAGACAATCTTAACGATACCAACGACGACGACGACGACCAAGATGACCAAGACGACAAGAGCAGCCTTCATTTCTCGCAGAAGCAGCGGCAGCAGCAGAGCCCAATGCAAAACTATTGGGCGTCGAAAAAGGTAGTGAATGGTGGCGGTGGTCGACGAGAACATCCATGAGGAAGCCATGTTATGGCAGAGACCGATAAAGTCTATTATTGAACAACAAGGAGGATACTGTATAATCATCATTATCATGCTGATATTATTGTTATTAGAAATGGAGGTCTCAGAGAAGGTCACATAAGGGGTAGGCTACATAACGGGGATAACGGGGTATGACACCACTTCACTACTACAACTACTCCCCGCGACCTTCCGGCCTTGGTGCTCCGCAACCTCGTTTGTTACAGAAAGTCCTCCGCGGATAATTTAAGTTGCCGCACTCTAAACACCTGCAGATGCGGTAAGTCTCAAGCAACCAGATATGAGAACTCCACTTACGTCCAGCAACCTTCCGGTATCGGTGCTGCTGCTGCCCCTGCAGCTGATGCTGTCCCCCTGCCCCGGGCATGCTCCGACCCGTGATGCTCAGGTATGGTATCAATACCAGGACCACTGGAAGTAGTAGTAGGGATAGAAGAAGGGATCATCTGTGCTGCTGCACCGGTGGCCACAACCAATGGGGATTGGCCCCCGCTAGTATATGATAGTGTGGGTACACTACTGCTCATCGCAAGTTGTTGAGCATACGCTGGGTCAACCTAAGATACCTTTACTTATTGTTTTTAACGAGTTGCTAAATTGCTGTAAATACCTCTTGACGTGGTCGTTTACAGTGATGACCGTTACAGAAGGCTCTGTGGGGGTAGTTGACATTGTTACAAGCTGAACAGACCCAGCTGCCACTCACTGAACGAGTAAAGGAAATCTACCGAAGAACATCAGGCAACAACGAGATGCTACTACTTGGTGCTGCTTGCTGCTGTTGGCCTTGCTGCTGAGCTAATCCTCCTCTTCCCGTTGGTAACGCAGCCTGCAGCTGTTGAGGTAGAGGGAAATTAAGGCCGCTTTGGCCATACTGAGTACTGCCTGGCATGACCATAGGAGCCAGTGCTGCTGCTGCTGCTGATGGGGTCATCGACGCCTTTGCCCTCGGTCCCCCTGTAGCACATCGCAATCCACTATTCAAGAGCGAAGCGACCCTCACCTTGATCATAAACTCCAACTTGCTGTCGTTGTTGCTGTTGATTCTGTTGTTGTGCCAGCTCCGCAGCTCTCCGACTGCAACAGCATGACGAGTAGAATTACCGATTCGCGAAGAACGTGACGTATTACTTGAAAAGCAAAGCTTGCGTTTGGGAGTCCATTGGCCGAGGCAGGCCACACTTTCGCATATTGCAAACAAACCGATTCCGATAGTTGATGTTACCACAAACACATCTCCACTCGCTCAGGGGTCTTGGTGCCTAAATCAACAATAAGATACCATTCCCCATGTGCATGCGTGCAAGTGATGATGATGATGACCGTATCATAATCCTACCTGACACTTATGCATATTGCAAAAGAGTCGATTGGCGTAATTGATATTGCCGCATTGTTCACACTGCCAGCTACCCTCCGTCTGCCTAGCCTTTTCGGATTCAGCAGTAGTACTCGGGTCAATTGTACCAAAACCCGGACCAGCACCACCATGATGATGATGATGCTGCTGCTGCTGCTGTTGATGATGATGGTGTGGTAAGGACCCTAGATTAACACCAACACTACCATTTATTCCCTTCATTCCCTGTCCCACCTCTTGCTCCTTCTGAGTACGTCATCCCGGCAGAGGGCACCTGCTGCTGCTGTTGCTGGCGATCGAACCCCCGCACTGCAGCAGCAGCAGCAGTAGCATTGAGTTGCTGTTGCATCGCCATCTGTCCATCCAGAGATGCTCCGTACGATTGAGTCCCTCCTAATTGCTGTTGTTGTTGTTGATGTTGCATCTGGACAGCAATGGAACGTAAAGTGAAGGCCCGGGTGGAACGGCAGCTGGACACACCATTAGTATTTGCTGTTGATGCTGTGCTATGATCATCCTTTGCTGGTCTCCATTTTGGAGCTGCTGCTGTTGTTGTGGCTGCTGTGGAACAAGCATCGGCCCCTGTGTCCCCTCTCCTTGTTGCTCTCCTTGTTCTCCTTTCTGCGTTTCCTCCTCCTCCTGATCTCCCTGTGCATTCCCTTGGCCATCGCTATCATACCCTCCTGACGCCGGATTACTGAGCCCTTCTCCTTCGTCGAACCCTCCATCATCTTGTAAATGCTGTAACCCTGGTACAGTAACCCCCTCGTTTTGCGCATCCCTCAGCCGAGATGCAGTCGCCCGGCTATTGGCCGCATAGGGCATCGCTAAAGGGGTGGTCTGATCCGCTCCGACTGTTGCTGTTTCAGTCGGGTTCCCGTCGGAAGAAGCCGGTAATAGAGCCGCCGTCTGGGGATGATAAGTTGACGCTTTTTGCATACTGACGACCAAGACAACAAAAGCTTCCAAAACGTCAGCTCTCCTCTCCTCGCCAGGATTCTGCCCGACTGGTGGAACTCAACGCAAAAAAATGCATGTGCTCTCATGGCGTCACATTGCACCGGGACGGATATGCAACAGCAGCAGCGCCCAAGATACTGCATCGCTCCGCTAGGAACAAAGAAATTTGGGCGCCACGAAAATACTCGCATCGCCCGAAAACTACCATGCACGCGTGATCCTTGAGCATGCGTCCTCGGTCTTGGGCACGATGAACTATCGGATAGCTAATGTGGTACCTGTCTGCGTTACGGCAGGTTCCCCCTATCTCTTCCCCGTATCTCTAACCTGGGCCACTGTGCATGAACCTGTTTCCATACCTTATGTAGCTTCTTTGTGTCTATGTCTATTCTATCGCTGTTCATCGTCGTGGTATTTTGTATCCTACCCTCATCCCATGGGCAAGCTTGTGCGGGATGTCTTCTCGGTCGCTACGAGTTTTTCTACGACGGCACGGACTTGAATCCACCGGTCACCGATCTAGATTTCAACTTCACTCCCGAGGGCGACTGTATGGTCACTTTCAACTTGCATAAGGACAACGCTGAGCGGGCCCGCTTCTCAGCCCGGTACGGGATTGTCAAGCATCCTGACTACCATATCGAGGACTTAGTTCTTCGTTCTGTCGATCCGATACCAGCTGCTTACAAGCCTGACTTCGAGGCCTACAGTACAGATTTGACTCTCACGGTGCTTCTGGTCGTCAAAAGCAGCAACATGGTTCTGATCCGCTGGAAAGGAGGAACCACTCGCTTCAGGCTCTCGGTCATACCGCCGCCAGATCTTTTGAGCTCCTGTCTCTCTTCGTGCTGTCTGCCTGCTCATCGCAGGGAGTTTTGTAAACGTTTCAGGGGTCGTGCTTGACACTAGCAGCTCTGTGACAAAAAGGCGCAGCTATCATAATCATCATCGTCCTCCTGCGAGGGTAAGATCTACCTACTTGGGCAAGATTGAGATGAAGAGTGGAACGCCCTGTGAAATATTCAACCCCCTTTTTCTGCATCGAAGGCAAGTTTTTTTAACCGTCCAATGATAATGTGGCTGAGGTCTCACTACGGCACAGGACGGGAGCCTCGATGATAGTAATAAGAGCATCACAATGTTGCTGTAATCATGCTACCTTTGAAGGTGGTATACTTATAAGACTAGGCTTTCGTCCAGGTCTCTAATCCTGCTTTGAGTTTGATGAATAAATTCCTATAGGCAGTTGACGGTGCGAGACGTAACGCACTCCGATACTCCGCGTGATTCAAACATATATGCAAGGACTCGTAACAATTGACTTCGGCGTGGAGCCAAGCACGACAGGGCGCGATGCCGATATACATCAATGAATCGGACGCCGAACCTGCCCCTCATAAAAAGAGAAGAAAAAATGACCGCGCACATAAGAGTCCTGTAAAGGGCGGACACTCGCGGCAGCTGAGACCGCCAGAGTTGTGTGCCAAACACAATCTAGGGGGACTAGCAAGGTGAGGTAACGACTCCGGTTCGAACTGTACCTCCAAGCACACGTGCTTTCCAACTCAGAGTTCGTTCAAAAGCTCCATCCGATCCGCATTCGCAGAAGACGTTTGAGGAGCCCTCAGAATCAGAGACCGTCGGAATACGACAATCTGAGCATTTCCAGGGCGGACCGAGTGAACGCAGGGCGCGCATGAGCTGGCTTCGGAACATGTGATTTCGAGCGCTAATAGATCGGCATTGCTTTCTCCTCCTCTTCCCACTGGATATCCCTGAAGAACCGCTACCTCAGTTCGTACCGGCCTCCAGGGCTCGGAGAGAGCTTCGAGATAGAGGTGATGGGAGGAGCGAAGTGATGAGCATTGAGGAGGCGGAGCGAAGATTGGATCGACTCAGGAGAGAAAATCAATTCCTGCAAAGGCAGCTGGGGATCTTGTTGGCGGTTAAGGCCGTGAAAGGTCTTCAGTCGCTCACACAACAGAAATACGAGGAGAATAACTTGAGTAAAATGGTGACGCTGCTGAGTGGAGCGATTCAGCAACAAGAGGGCCCGAAGAGAGGTATGCAAGTAGATGGCCGGAATGCTGACCTGAAGCTGGAGGTGGTGGGAGAACGTGGAGAGGATCTGAGCAGATCTGGATCTAGGCCTGTTGATGACAGCTCAGACCACGGGAGAAATGGGCAAGCCAAGAAAAAGAATGAGGAGAAGAAACACTCCAGCAGAGCGAAAAGGACAAAGAACGAAGAGCGTGCAGTCAAAGACAGACGGGAGGACGGAAGATCTATGAGAAGCGGGTCTGAGGAGACTGGCGAAAGAAGGAAAGGAAAATCGGGGAAGAGGAAAAGCTCACCAAGGAGCAGATCCCGAGGGAAGGACAAAGAAGAGAGGGAGAAAGAGTTGACGGAGAAGAGGTCAGCTAGAGGTAGGTCCAAAGCAGTTGATGATGGAGAGAGGAAGAAATATAGGAGAGTGAAGAAATCGGGGAGGAGCAGTTCTAAAGAGACTGATAACGGTAAGAAAGGAAGATCCAGTAGGGAGAAGAGACCAGCCAGGAGCCGATCGGAAGAGGCTGATGATGGTAAAAGGGAGAGATCTTCGAGAGAGAAGAGGGCAGCGAGGAGCAAGTCCAAAGGGGCTGATGATGGTGAAGAGCAGAGATCCTCGAGAGAGAAAAGGTCAGCGAGGAGAGAGAATAACGAAGTTGCGATGAAAACAGGCGAGACGAAAGGAAAAGCAGGAAGCGACCACAAGGATAATGTACGCTCGAGAGGTGGGCGCTCTGGCGGATCTAGCGACGCGAAGGCAAATAAGAGTGAGAGAGGTATGAGGAGGGAGAAAAAAGGGTACGAGAAAGAAAAGGTGAGGAAAGGTCACTCGAGGGAGAGGCAGAAGCACAGAACACGATCAAAGGAAAGCAAACAGAGGGGAAACCAGGGCGATGGGCAGAAAAACACGAGTGGAGCGGCAGACGAGCCTAAAGCGCGTTCAAAGGACAGGAGGAAGGGGGATCGGAGCGATAGAGACAGAACTCCAGAAAGGGAGCACCGCAGAAAAGAGGGGAAACGGAAGAAGGAGAGGAGACACAAAGATAAGATTACTGGTGATGCGATGAAACCAACAGAGCCTGAGGGGCCGGGCAAGGCAGTAGAGCACACAGCTGGTAATGGAGACGCTTCTGAGCGAACCATTGCTGATAAACTGGTTGACCTCACCTCTTCGATACTGGCAAGCACACGACCATTGCTAGAGCCAACAGGGCCGGCCGGACCAACTGCCCTTACCCAGGGGAATGCCCCACCTGCGATCACAACTGTAACACAACAAGGGACATTACAGACGGGAGAGGCCCCTCATCCGAGCACAGCAGCCAATCACACAGCACAGGCTCCCCCTCCACCTCCTCGGGAACTAGAGCGACATGACCTACCTCTAATGCCCAGCCTTCCACCGTTCAAACCCGGCGACTTCGCCATGTGGAAGGAAACGGAGGCCCGAAAGGCTATGGCAAGAGCCAGAGCCCTGGCTAAGAAGAAGAGTAGAGAGGACGACTCAGACTCGGATTGACGGGTATTAAAATCATGCATCATTGGCGTTTTACGGGTTTCGCGTTCAATGGGGCAGCTGCCAAGCCAGCTCTGTCTATGAGTACCCCTGAGAATGGGTGGCACGCGAGTGCCTCTCGAGCAAGTTGCGGTTGCGGTAAGTTTACAAGCGTCGCAGTGAGCCGTTAAGTAACTGTAAGTATTGCAAGATTTGCAAGATTGGTTTTTCCTTCTTGCTGGCGTTGCCTTCCATCGTCGCGATCGAAGCGATTTTATCCATCCCATGTCCCGGGCGATCCTACAAGTATTCGAAGAATACCAGCAGTCTCGAGTAACGTTCGTTCAGACCGTGGCTGAGTTGGCCAATCGACCTCAGAACATCGATACCCTACAGAATGCAGGTGGAAAGATACCTCTACCATTCTCGTCGCGGAAGTGTTTTTGCAGGTGTTATGGCCTTATTAAGACCACTACTCCTCGACAACGTGGCTTCGATTCAGCAGAGTGCTGCTCTGGCTCTTGGACGTAAGTAGCTGTTGTCGTTTACTGTCGAACGGCGCCTTGCCAGGCCTGGCCAATCATTCCGATGAGCTTGCTGAGTCCGTAGTGACCCACGAGATACTGCCTCAGTTGGTCCATGGTCTGGGACAGCAGAACAGGTGCACAGCTCCATTAACGAACTCTCCCGTTACATACTAGGATGGTGACTAGATTCTTTAAGAAGGCAGCTGCCTTCGTGCTAAGGGCCGTCGCCAAGCATTCTCCTCAATTGGCCCAAGCCGTCGTGGATTCAGGTCGGCCACTTCTTCTCTCTCGTACCCCGGCCCCATCGTCCTCACAGGTGCACTCGAGTCTTTGGTAGAGTGTCTAGAAGACTTCGATCCTTCAGTGAAGGAAGCCTCGGCGTGGGCTCTGGGGTACCGCCGTACGGGTTCACAGAGGACTTTCGTATACCCTACTCCGAACCAGATACATAGCCCGTCATACTAAGGAGCTTGCCTTGGCAGTTGTCGACGCCGGAGCTGTTCCCCTGCTGGTACTATCTGTTACGACCTAGCTTTGACCTTGGATACGCCTTGGAAGGTTCTATGTTTCCAAGAGCCAGAGTTGACGTTGAAGAGAATGTCAGCGAGTGCCCTAGCGGACATAGCCAAGCACACTCCTGAGCTGGCTCAAACAGTGATAGTGACGGGTATGAGGGCTCGATTCACGTGGCATATCTTCAGGTCGTTGATGCTGGTGGCGTATCATTGATCGCCCGTGAACTGGGCCATGCTGATAGCGGCCTCAAACGACAGGTGTGCTCCTGCCTGGGACAGGTTGCCAAGCACAACGTGGATCTCGCTGAGGTCATAATTAGCACGCTTACCGAGAGTGACTGAGACAGTTCAGGTTGTCGTAGAGGCTGAGGTATTCCCAAGGATCCTCCATTGCCTCAAGGATGTTAACGAGCATGTAAAGCCTGTGTATACTTGCAGTCCCTCTACTGCTGGTCGCAGGTCCGGAAGAATGCTGCTACGTGTATTCGCGAGATAGCCAGGCATACTCCTGATCTTGCCAAGGTTAGTAGAATCAGAAGCTTGATATTACTCGAGATGAATATTGTAGTTAATCGTGAATGCTGGTGGAGTGGCGGCAGTTGTCGACTATATCACAGAAGCTCGTGGGAACAATAGGCTGCCTGGCATCATGAGCCTTGGGTACGGAACTGGGGCTCGCCGCGATCGCCCAATTGTGTATTCGTAGGTTCATCGCAGCTTTCAGCGAGACGCTAGCTCTGGCAGTTATCGTCTCTAAGGGCATCCCTCCCTTTGAAGGATGGTAGGGTGTGCATGGGGGTGGGCTGATATATTTGTTTGTTCCCAGCCCTCATCAACGAACCGGAGGATCACCTCAAGGCAGCGAGTGCTTGGTAGTGCCTCCCTCAACTGGCTTCCCTCCGAGTAGAAGCCTCAGGTCGCTAGGGCAGATCGGTCGTCATGGCCCTGATCATTCGAGGGCCCTTGCTGAGGCTGATGTACTTAGACGGTGAGTTCTTCCGTCCCCACTATCCATGGGTATCCGCATGCCTGTGTAGGCTACTGGCCGTATATCTGCACCAAGATTCTTCGGAAGATCTTAAGACTAAGGCCAAGCGTGCCTTGAAGAGTGTCATTCAAAAATGCACTCACCTCCCGGCATTGGAGCCCCTCCTACAGGTAGCGGCGTCTGGCTATTGTACGGTCCTCTAGGACTCGACCTCGTGTAGGAGGCCCCTCCAAACATCCAGAAGTATGTCGTGCATCAGTTCGCCAAGGTCCTGCCAAATGATCAGCAGGCAAGGCGGAGCTTCGTACAGTCTGGAGGATTGCAGAAAGTGCTGCTAAGTCTAGCTTCGCTAGGGTTGTATCATTCGCTGCGGCCTCAGGTTCAGGAGATTAACGCTGAAGTAGGATCCCAGTTGAGGGACTACATCGACCAAGTGAACCAGATGTGAGGATGGTCGCTTTGGGTGTAGCCTCTCGTACCATGTCTTGTCACAGGTATCCTCCAGAGATTGTTAATTATTATTCTCCCAGCTATCCAGAGCAGCTACTACGTAAATTGGAAGACTACACGCCTGCTGCTGCATCGTAATTAGGGTTGGTATCAGCATGCTGCTCCTCCTCTTCATGCTGCTACTCAATTGTGATGTTCACAGTGCCGTTTGTCTTGAGTTGAGTTGGCCGGCAATGGTGATAGATTGGTCGTCATGGCCAATCTCCTACATTGCCATGTCTGTGGAATGACCGATTCAGGTCATCCAGGCTCTTATTGTTGTTGATAGTAGTTGTTAGTATTTTACTATGGGAGCATATCGTTCCAAGCCGCAAACCGATAAGGAGCTGGACGACGGCTTCGATCCACGGATCGCCTACGGCAGTGCCGCGATGCAAGGTATTAGTACTCTAGTGCCTGCTGGTCTGTTGACGGAAGGCTGTGCTCAGGTTGGCGGTCGACGATGGAAGACGCGCACGTCCACCAGCTGGCATTTGACGGGAAAGATAACGAAGGACTGTTTGCAGTTTTCGACGGGCATGGGGGCAAGGAAGTTGCCCTGTTCTGCGCTGTACTAGTCTAGCCGGGAAGGCTCGCTGTCGTCGTTTTCGCGGCCCTGGTTCGAATCTTGGATCGCGCTGTTTTCAGCGGCATTTTCCCAAGTGCATATCCTCTCTAGAGGACTATCAAAGAGGTGACGTCAAGGAGGCAATGAGGAAGGCCTACCTCAAACTCGACGAGATGATGGAATCTTCCGACTACCGGGAAGAGCTTCTCGAGCTCATACGGTAGAGCATATCCGCTGTATTAATAGTTAACTACTAGGTTCTCAGGCATGGGGATGGTCCTTCGAGTAATGACTCCTCTGAGGAGGGAGGGGAGGCAAGGAAAGGATACGACCAGAAGGTGCCTATGCACGATCTTACCCAAGCCGGGTGTAGGGCGACTACTGTTACTTTGTCGATCGTCATGCCTGGGCTCAGGTACTGCCGCTGCATGCCACGTCGTGTACAATAAGGCGATAACGATAGCAAACGCGGGAGACTCGAGAGTAGTCCTTTGTAGAGGTACTAGTATCCAGGGGAATGGGAATCGCAGTTCTTGCTGCTGCGCAGGTAACAAGGCTGGCACCAAAGCTGTGCCGTTAACGGAAGATCACAAGCCTGATCTTGAAGAAGAGGCCGAACGTAACCTCCACCGCCGCACGACTGTTGTCGACTATCATCCGCGTTGCAGGTATTCATAATGCAGGAGGTATTGTTATGCAAGGCCGAGTGAATGGCAACCTCAACCTCACTCGTGCCATTGGGGATTTGGGGTAGCATTGTTAGTGGTCGTAGCATCACGCACTTTTCATTGCATTACAGCTACAAACAAGATCGTATGTTGAAGCCTGAGGAACAGATGATTACTGCCAATCCAGATGTATCCACCATACCGATAACAGATGAGGACCAATTCTTGGTAGGACATGTGTTTTTGTGACGTACCAGCATCAACTTCAAGATACTTGGCTGTGATGGAATTTGGGAGATCCTGGACACTGAGGGAGTTGTTGATTATGTAGTTGGGACTCAGGCTGCATCGCTTACCGAGTGCCCATTGTCAGGTCCAGCCATTAGTTCGGAGAGCCAGGCTGCTCCGAAAAGAAGGTCATGCTAGCGATGATGACGCGAAGTTGAGCACTGTAGGGAACTGGTTTCCTCTCACTCACTGGCCATGCCTCCTGTCGAGGGATATCATCGAGGAACGACTACTACCTGGCTCAGGTCACCTCCCAACTTTTGGACGCAGTGTTAAGTCCGAATGTGTCCGACAGCTACGGACTCGGTTGTGACAATATGAGCTGTGTGAGTGTTATTACCCGGGTTTGAACCTTCGCAGGTTGTATGACTCCGGCTGTCTCTAGATAATTGTCGATCTGCGCCCTACCGATCCGGATTCCCTTCCTGACACTCCGCTGCCGGAGCCCAAGTCCCCAGTGGCAGCCTCTGAGGAGTCGGGACAGAACCTGGGCGGTCTTCCATTTGAGGAGACTCGTGAGAGTCATCATCCAGTAAGAGCCCGCCCAGGAACCTTCGAGGACCCTCTGTCATTTTGTAGGGTGAAGAAACTAAGAAAGAGAATAAACACAGTAGAGTAGAAACGGTAAGCATTCGCTGAGGGCGCTTATCTGGTCATACTGGCGATTTTGTCAGGTTGCTGATGTGATCTCGAAGATTTCATCGTAGTCCGCTTTAGACAGCAGCTATACGATTGAGTATCTTCTCTTTTGTCCTCATCGTTATCAGTCTGCAGTAATTCAATCATTAGTAACGTTGCCTACTTTTCTTCTTTTCTTCCCTGATGTTGTTCACAGCAGTTCCCCCGTGATTGATGCGAGTATCGTTGTCTGTCTATGCCCGGTGGCTGCTGATGTCAGTAGTGAGGGTGTCACCGATTGTTCATTCAACCTGCCTAGCAGCATCATCCTCCGCGCTTGCTGTTGTTCATTGTCATTATATTAACACATAGTTGATGAACCTTAACGATACCGAGTGATGATACCGTTGCCTTTCTACCTCCATTTCATTGTACATAATAATTCCCGAGCCTTTGCTTAGAACCCAAAGGCTGTATCCGACGAGTACTTGGCGTGTATTGGCATCATGGTCGTCGTGGTCGTCGACGTAGGGACTGTAGCAGTATCCTCGTGACTATGCCGTAGATACCGCAGTCTAGTTGTACCACTACGCTCCCTCCGAGGAGGAGTAATTTGTCGTCCTATGTCTGAGCAAGCATGGTGAGCAAGATGTTGATGCTGAAAGCGAGTCCTGGATTATTCAAGAAAGAGGTCCAACGTGAAAGCTGATACTCGTCTGTGTGAACAGTAGAAACCTTTCAATCTTCAGTGCAGCTTCTGTAATGGTGGGAGTGGTTCTTGTGTTCGAAGACTAGTCGACTCAGTTGTCGGGCAGAAGACCTCGGACGAGGAACCATGGGGTTCTTCTGGTTGCCATAGATTTGAGGGCATTACCGGTATTAATACTGGAAGATCAGACACGACCATTGTTATGCCTCTGAGTTGCTACAGAATGAGGACAGCGCGCGTGATGAAAGATCACACAGGAAAGGGGACGGTGACACAACACAATAGCTATCCGAGACTTGAAGCAACGGAGTGATCGCGCCGAGCACAATTATAGACAAGACTTGTGTGTACATAGAGAGAAGCCGAGTGTAACTAGTATGTGATTAATTAGCATACTAGGCGTAGCTGCCGGCCGATTGCCAGCGATCCGGAGGATCAGCTCACCAAAGATGGTTCAGATAGGCTAGCAAAGGATTAGTTTCCATCGTGAGGAGGTAGTCGATTGGACGCCTTTCTCTGCCCACGTGTTGGAAATCGGCTGTCATAGCAACGCGCATAGATTGGAATAGGTGTACTGTAATTAGTGATAGTGTTCAGATCTGGTTGCTCAGCCCTATTGCTCTTTCCAAGAGAGATGTTTTCCATCGTCACAACCAGTGCCCTGTTTCTATCGTGTATATTGTTGGAAAGAGCTGGAGCTTCTTCTCAGCTCCGAGGCTTGAGCTCTCCTTGCCTCTCGACAGGAGATGTCTTCTGCCAAGACCCGCAAGTTGAAGGGCCTGGTTCCTACTGCTCCACCAACTCTCGTGTGTGCCACGGCGGGGTCATCCCTTGTAACTGCGTTGACTCTAGCAGTGAGCAGTTATCACACTATATGGCTGGTGGTAGCCCCAGTGTTGTTACTACGACCTCTTCTTCCCCAAGGGAAACAACTCAAATGCGGCCGACAAGCGGACCTACTAGCTGTCTTACCACGGGTGACGAATTCTGTCAAGACGCTCGGGTACAGGGCGCGGCATCTTACTGTATGGGCAACTCTCATGTGTGTCATGGTGGTTCGATCTCTTGTAGTTGCGCCATACCGGCCCAGCAACAGCTACAAAACTATCTTGGGGGTCATGATGTGGTCAGCTCTACGAATCCTGCTGCCCCCAGGACAAGCTCCGGTGCTCCCGCAACTACTCGGGCTGTCACCGAAACTGACACCGCAGTTCCAGAGACCACTTCTGTTGCTCTTAAGACGACCCTTCCACCTCCGCCAGCTACTGTGGATAACTCTTTCATGTGGGTCGAATTCCCCGAGATCTACGATGCGCATCAGCTTGGTGCCTATTACGACGAGGTCTACAATCATGTGATGGGCAATCACATCGGCATGCGCTATTCTCAAGTAGTTGTACGAGTGACCACTCCTGATGATGCTCTAACTGGTACGAGGAACTCCCCGCTATACACTCATCTACTCAATCGTATTGCTGGCAAGTTGGGTGTTATCTGCTATCCCGATCTCGGTACTGGTCACGGAAAGCGGGACAAATGGGTGGCTGCCTCTCCTATGGGGTCCTTCTTAGATGGTGCCATACAGTATGCTGCCAGAAATGGCGATGTCTTCACTGGTGTCGTTTATGACACCGAAGAGTTTGTTGGCACATCTTCCTATGACAAACTGCTCCACCGCGACAACTCTGAGATCAAAATGGCGGCACCTAACGGGTTAACTACTGCCCTGACTTGTGGCTTTGATGAGCTAACTCGTCCTGACAATCGGGGCCCGCACTTCCTCGAGACCGTCGATCATCTTTATCTTCAAATGTTCAACTTCTATAATGATGCTGGCGTGCCGATAGCAAGCTCTCCGGTGACCACACCTTTCGTCACTTACGCGAATGATGCTCTTGCTATGTACAACTACCTATTCAGCGGTAAAAGCGATGTCACAGCCGTCAAAGACACGGAGACCTCCTACGCTCAGTATTCTCAGGAAGGAAAGATCTCTATGATGTGGTCTACATCATTCAATACGTCGCCTAACTGTATGCAGCCTCTCAATGGTCAGTGTGGTGACACTCTGGCTCACTATGAGTTCGGTGTGTGGGAGGGTTTGCCGTTCGTGTCCTTCCTTTCTAGCGTGGTTGATCATTACCCAAAGGCTCCTCAGGGCATCATGCAATTCGCTTTCATGCCTCGTTCCTGGGAGTAAGGCACATCGAGAGCCCTTTGTCGTCCATGTTGTCGTTGCTTCTTTGCTTCATCCTGATCAATGGGATGTTGAGCTTCCAACCTCGGCGAACTCTCGATCTTGGTTAACATCACGATGTTGCAATGCCTCATTGTGATAACCTTCTTTCATTGTTGAAGTGCATACTGTTCTCCCAAACCGTATTGACTTCCCCGGTCGGTAAATACTTTTCCACTTCGTTAAAGTTTTCGGCATTCATCTGTAGCCACCACTTCGTGACGAGTCGCCGTCATATCTCCTCGTGCTTACCCTAGGGCGTTCAAGTAATTGATCAGGTGTGTCTGCGGTGTCAGCATCCGCGTGGTGAGCTCTGCAACTCATGGTTGATGTCGCACATTTTCAGCCGGCTTTCATGTGCTCTACCTATTACTTGGGCAGTTATCTCTGTTCAGTATTTGTAGTTCTACTCATCGTCTCTTGTTCGCTTTGAGTGGCTTACTAGCTATTTTCAAGGAGCTTCAAAGACTGGCCCGGGCTACCATGTAGCCGAGGTTTCAATGGTGTGGCACCGTGTTGCCCGTCGCCGGAGCCTCTCCGAGAAGTCTTCTTGCATAGGCGTCCCATTTCGACGTTTCTATTTTCCCCGAGTCACTGATGTCGCCGTTGTTCGTATCGAACCGTCTCATATCAGTGTCTCTCCGGATCGTTGACATCGATTCACACAGCCTTCGTTCTCGATTAGAGACGGATTTGTTCCTCGGTTGTGTTGACTATTGCTCATCATCTATGTGTACAGCCTATTCCATAATATCAGTTCAGCTTTGTACTCGATTGGGGTGCTTAACATTACTGATGTTAACAGTCATTCTGATGTTTTGTTTATAGTCAGGAAGGAATGTGTCGAACGAATCCTCAGGGATAGTTCGGGAAGCGCTTTGCTCTACTTACTGAGAGGCGCTAGAAAGCAGCCATGACGTGTAACAGTGCGGAGCTGGAACTTATTGTGTGCTACTAGCGAGGGCCGTGTGAGGGTAGAGCTCACACAGAACAATCATGCGAGTGTCCCAGCAACTAACTTGAGGTTGCTAGTGAGTACGATAGATGTTACTACGGAGTAGCATCAACCACATTCACTGGACTTTATCCACATCCCTAGAGTACTTCTGAAGACTATTCGGACCCACCGCCCGGCTCAGTAACCATCACATTGTTCTATAGTGACTAGAGTCTAGTCGTCGTACTAGCCTAGCGCCATGGAAGCACCCCATCTAATGCTCTCCCACGGGCCTTCACTAGCGCTAGCCATCCACCGTTCTTCCACGGCATTCTGTCCGCTGCTTCTGGATTTATCTCGCCTAATATCCTGGGTTGCACCTTCGGTACTCATTGTTTCGTCAGTTTGCGTAGTTCCATTTTACGAATGCATTGCTCATCCGTCGTGCTATTCGTCGCCGCTTCTTTATCTACAGTGTTCTCGGTCCAAGCTACTATGCTGCGTGGACTGAGCTCGAGCTGTCTTACGACGGGTGATGAATTCTGTCAAGACGCTCGGGTACAGGGTGCGGCATCTTACTGTATGGGCAACTCTCATGTGTGTCATGGTGGTTCGATCTCTTGTAGTTGCGCCATACCGGCCCAGCAACAGCTACAAAACTATCTTGGGGGTCATGATGTGGTCAGCTCTACGATTCCTGCTGCCCCCAAGACAAGCTCCGGTGCTCCCGCAACTACTCGGGTTGTCACCGAAACTGACACTGCAGTTCCAGAGACCACTTCTGTTGCTCTCAAGACGACCCCTCCACCTCCGCCAGCTACTGTGGATAACTCCTTCATGTGGGTCGAATTCCCCGAGATCTACGATGTGCATCAGCTTGGTGTGTATTACGACGAGGTCTACAATCATGTGATGGGCAATCACATCGGCATGCGTTATTCTCAAGTAGTTGTACGAGTGACCACTCCTGATGATGCTCTAACTGGTACGAGGAGCTCCCCGCTGTACACTCATCTACTCAATCGTATTGCTGGTAAGTTGAGTGTTATCTGCTATCCCGATCTGGAGACCGCCCATGGTAAACGAGACCAATGGTTGGCTGCCTCTCCTATGGGGTCCTTCCTCGATGGTGTTATAGAGTATGCTGCCAGGAACGGTGACGTATTTACTGGCATTGTTTATGATACTGAAGAGTTTGCTGGTACACCCTCATACAACAGACTTCTCAACCACGACAACTCAGAGATTCGGATGGCTGCACCTAATGGATTAACTACTGCCGTGACTTGTGGCTTTGATGAAGTTACTCGTCCTGACAATCGCGGCTCAATCTTCCTTGAGACCGTCGATCATCTTTACCTTCAAATGTTCGACTTCTATAATGATGCTGGCGTGCCGATAGCGAGCTCTCCGGTGACCACACCCTTCGTCACTTATGTGAATGATGCTCTTGCTATGTACAACTACCTATTCAGCGGTAAAAGCGATGTCACGGCCGTCAAGTACACGGAGAACTCCTACGCTCAGTACTCTCAGGAAGGGAAGATCTCTATGATGTGGTCTACATCATTCAATACGTCGCCTAACTGTATGCAGCCTCTCAATGGTCAGTGTGGTGATTCGAAGGCGCATTACGAGTTCGGCGTATGGGACGGTGTCCCCTTTGTAAATTTCGCCAGCAGAGTGAAGGCTGACTACCCCAACACCCCTCAGGGTATTATGCAGTTCGCTTTCATGCCTGAGAGTTGGGAGTAAAAGTATATTATGCTATGTTCTCGTGTTCTATATTTAGTCTTACTCTTCTATCATGGATACACTACGATCCCAATTTGTCTTCGGTGTGATTGTGCACCAATTTTCTGCGACTAGTTGTAGGTCGCCCTAGCCGAAGCTTCAAGCACGACCTCCTTGCTCCGAGGACTAGAGTCACCAGGGAAAGTTCTGGTCTGGCTCAGTCCTCGGCGATCTTATCGTGCTTCTTCGACTATCTTGGGTCGTAGATGATTACTATTATCCATCTTCTCCTACCTTCTGATTATGATATTTGCTGCTGACTGCTCGTCACCCTGCGTCGGTCGCCGATTTCCTTTATTCTTGTGAGGGAGTCGGTCTAGCCAGCGCACGCGGTGGGCCTTAGCTATGCCAGACGAGGTACGCGAGTAAGATTTGTCCGTCCTCGGTTTTTTGTCTGGATTCTTGGTTTTTCGATACTGTTGTTACCGGTCACCAACACGATTTTCCAGGTCCATGATGCAACCGTTTGCTCCTGTGCGAATGTGTCCGTGGATTCTTTCGTTGAGCTCTCGCCGACGGCCGTATATTACGACTGCTCTCTTCGAACCTTTCGACCTTGGCTCAGTCGGTGGTCTAATGGCGTGTCGCCATAGCTAGCTTTTCCAGTTGCAACAGGTTTTGTGTTGTCGAGTATGCATGGAGCCAGTCTACTTCATAGTCCATCGGTTTAGAGTCTGATCAGGGATTCGCTAAAGAGGTTACTTGACCCGCCTCCTTCCCGTAAGAGGGTGTCAAGCCTTCTCTCACGATCACTGAACTCCCGTTACACTGTTTCATAGAGAAATTTGCGAGAATCTGGGTAGGTACGCATCAGGCACTGAGTTCAATCATGCATCACAATCAAACACTGGTTCCGATCAACGGATGTGGTTCCTCAATCAGGATCCGCATACCTACCCTGGTAGACCCACCAAAATTTCGTTATCTCCCAACCACTCGTAACACAAGATCAAAGGATATCACTAACGGTGCCGGCGCTCCCTCTCTCGAGATCTCGACCTTTCGTCACTCCTTCTGCGACTATGGTATCCTCCCTGATGATCTCTCCCATATGCAACCTCCCGCCTGAATGCAGCTCTACGGTGCCAAGCCTCGCGACGTCGCGCTATCTACTCACTCCCTGTCGTGTCGACTCCGTTCATAGTGCCGCGGACTGTCCCTCGCCCCCTCACGGGACCGGCTTCTTCTCCTCTCATGCCTTCGGTAGTCACCACTTCCTCGTCGATCACGATATCTGCCGCCATCTCGGTCCTTCCTCTCACGTCGACTACAGTATCCACATAGCCCCAATGGTTCAAAGCCTCGCCAACCTACTCGTCATCATGTCTTCGTGGCTTCTCTCCTCTCGCTGCTCTTCGTAACTCCTCTCGTTGTTTCTGGCGTATCTCCTTCCACTGCTTGCTGACACTCTGTGAGAAGTCCACCTGCAGTGAAATGATCACTGGCCAGGTTGCTGCCGAGCGATGGTCATTACCTTGATTCTCTTGTCATCAATAACAACGTTTTGCATTTTTACATATGCCATCTCGCACGCTTCTTTCGTCTCGAACTCTATGAAAGCGTACTGGAGACTCTCTCCAGTCTTGAAGTCTCGCACCACATCGCAACTCTTGATCTGATCAGCGCCAGTTTCAAGACGATATGGTCGGGTGCAGGATGGTGATCAGCTTACCGGCCCAAAACGCTCGAATATGGTCCGGAGATCTTCATCCTCTGTGACCTCATTGAGTTGACACACGAAAAGCTCCTTGTCTGATGCCCTAGCCTGAAACACGGATTCGCTTCGTCAGCCAGGACTTCGTCGGTGCCCAACAGACTACCTCTGCATCCGGCAGGTCCCCCATCAGCTCCAAGCCGATCGACTGGGCCTGGGCCTGGGCGTTTGCTCGACGCTCTTCAATTTCCTCCTAAAAGCGGCAAAACTCTCTCCCCGCCCACGGGGTTCAATACACACCTCCTCCTGGTCGTCGAGATCAGTCTGTAGCTTCTCATCGATGACCTCGTCCGGGCTGGGAGGCTCCTCCGCTGGCCAATCTGCTGGGTCTGGGAATGGATCGTCCAGGACCTGATTAACACCCGAGGGCTGATGAAGAGAGGAGCGTGGCGATTTCTACACTACCGCAGTATGCTTAATACGTATTGGATTGTAGGGGTGGTTCTCCTCATCAACGAACACTTCATTGATCTTCCGGAGCACGTCGTCACCATCTCCCTCAGGGACGTATCTTTGATTTGACGGTTTTGGGCAGGATGATTTATTGCTTTTATTTATTTACCCGAATATTGAATGTTTCCCATCGAGGTAAGACACCTCCTCCCTCAGCGTGATGTAGAACTGCATCCCGTTCTCTCCAGGGCCGGTCGACGCCATAGCCACGGTACCTGGAGTCAAAGCGAATGCAGGGAGAAGGACAATATCAAAGTCGCGCAATTAACAAGGATCCTGAAGCCCCCCGAGATTACCAAGTCTGTCGTGCTTCAGGTCCGGCCGAATTTCGTCGTCGATGAAGGCTGGTGCCTCCTTTCCCTTCATCTTAGCCAACCGATGGGCTGCACATGTATTGTCCTCAGGGCCGCCAATTTCACATATAAAATCCGCTTGCACTGTGTGAATGAGTGCATTGTTGTACGCCTTCAGTTTACACAATTTAACCTGAACAGTCACCCTTCCCGTGCCGCGCTCCCTCTCCCCTAGTACGAAGTTCTCGCAGCTCCTCGGCGCCTTCTTGACCTCCAAGTCTATCACTATCTCGCCAACGGTGGTGTCGAGTAGAACAGACATTACGACCAGGGATGGTCTACGGTGGCCCCACTGAAGGCGATATGGGGAGGGGAGAGAGGTCGTGAAGAGGACAGGACTTTCCTCCAAAGCGGGCCGGATGCGAGGGAACAGTAGATTTAATGCATCTGTTCGCGCGCCACGCAGCTCACTGTATTCAGTGTCCATGCTCAGCCCTTGATACCAACGATGATCACCCTACCTGTGATGGATACTATGCAACGCAAAGCCAAGTGGTGAGTATGATGATGCTCTGCTCTTGTACTCATGTACACCTTCATCAGGGTAACTAGTTGATTCCGATTCGTGAGGTGGCGGATCAAGAGCAATGGTGCGAATCCAAGCACGAGTGACAGCAATACGGGACCCTCATTCCGTCAACACCGTCAACGTTGTCCAAACCCATGCTCCTCCCTAGTTTTCCATCGTTGTCTTAGCTCAGCAGGTGCCGCAAAACCCGACATTTCAACAACGATAGAAGGAAAACGTTCTGTAGTCTAAGTTTTCCGACAACCTGTACAGCAACGGACCTTAAAATTCTTCTGGCCAACCCTAGGTAGACGAAATTCCAAATCAACTGAAGATTCGCCAACAGGTGGGCCTATCACCGTATTCAAGCATTAAAGGTTCGCTGGCTCAGCAAGGCAAGAAGGGTGATGATACAATCCCGCGGCTGTGTACATTACGAAGGAAACAACATAGAGTAGGCTTGAGTTGGATTCTCATCCGTTTCTCAGGGAGAGGTCGTTGGGAAAGTGCGAGAAATCCAAGATGTTCAAGATGTGCGTCTGCGTGCTGGTGTACGCAGATTCAAAGTGAAGATTTAGGGTCCTTCCAACACCTTGTGTTGTGTTGAACATCCACGGGCCCCTGGATGGCCTGTATTGTCCGTTGAGCCGCACAGTAAAGGCCGGTATGAGTGAGTCAGTATGCAGTGGCTTGTTGTATAAGATTCACCATCCCATCGGCCGCCCAGTGATCGAGAACCATCTCACGGACTTTGGTCTACTACGACGATTATGATGATGATGATGATGATGATGATGCTGATGCTGATATTGATGATGCTGTGTTGGTCAACACTGTCGAGCAACTAGTTCCGGTTCGAGAACCCCATGTCCATGAAGTACGAAGTACTATGACTAGGTCTGTTTCTCTACAAAGAATTTCAGTCCGGGAATTCAAC